>JAVTVY010027048.1:0-117414 GCA_036873755.1 Hanleya hanleyi
CTGTGGATAATCGCTATATAAATGACGCAATGAAGGATATATATCCACCTTCACTGGATTTGAAGGAAACTACAGATTGCCCTACAGGCACATCATATTTAGATCTATATCTCTATAAAAATGAAGCGGGCATTCTCTCTCGTCGACTTTATGACAAAGAGATGATTACAATTTCGACATCGTAAACTATCCCTTTCTGGACAGTAATATTCCAGTGGGACCTGCATATGGCGTATACATATCACGCCTAGTAGCATTTGCTAGATCCTGTGTTAAATGTGACGATTTTAATCAACGTCACAAAACATTGTTGCAGAAACTTATAAAACAGGGCTACACCACCAAGCGCCTCCACTCAAAGTTTCTCAAATTGGCGATACATATCGCATGCTGATAGCAAAATACGAACGTAGCGTGCAAGATCTATGGCGCTACGTTTCGTAACTTGTGTCTAATTCCGCTTAACCCGGGGCTAGGGGCCGTATGAACCCATGTACTTCAAGATCCTCATGGTACTCATATGAACAGTCACAATCAAAGCGTGACTGAAATACATCATTCTCTAGATAACGACTTTACAACGATTATTATGGATTAAGAATACTGATCAGCGATACGGATTTTATATTTTTGGAACATCATGATGTCTTGTCGGCATCATTGAAAATTGTTGCCAGCTTCTCACTTGCAGGAAACTAGCCTATGTTTATGTATACTATGACTGACTTTTTGAATTTGGTGCTAAAACTGTTATATGGAATATGGAATATGCCTTTGCATTATAGACGCGGACATTCTTTAATGGACGTCGGCTGAATTATGAATGGCGGGTTAGACGCCTGTAATTATCTCCCGTGGAGATTGCTGTCGCAGATTCCTTCATCATTATTTACGAAACTTGTGATTATCGCATTTGTAAACACAAAGAGAAGAAAAACGCGAACGAGCAATGGCAATTTCGGCCTTCCAGTGACCTACCGGTACTTTTCCGCGGGACAATTGTAGACAACGGTGCCAAGTAATTGATATCGATATCACAAAATGAGGGTAAACCTTAGTGGTATTGAAAATGCAGGAGTTATGGGTGGACAACTGAAGAGTAAAACATCTCTTCGGTCTTCTGCAATTATTTGAGCTTAACTGTCATCACAGCTCCTGAGCTAGCGTATCTAATTCCGCTTAAGCCGGTGCTAGGAGCCGTGTGGAGAGTCACATTGTTTGTGTTTAGTCGCCAGACGTCGTCAATTTTCCCCACCTCTTGCATATTGCTCCAATTCAGGTGTATTGGAACAACGCTCCAATTCAGGTGTATGGGAACAACGAATGCCCAAGGCTTGAGGAATACTGCATGATAACTACACAAATATAGCATTGGATTATATTACCTTGACCGAATGGGCAAAATGAAGGGAAAATGTTGGGATTGTTGTTTGAGGAAATGAGAGTGGGTGAAATTAATCATGCAAGTATAGCATTGATACGGACTGCATAATACCATACTGGGTGAGATATTGATACCTAGGGAAGTGATACAGACTGGACAATACAAGAATATTGAGTGAACTGTTAGAAAACAATACTGGGATATGTGTTGATGCAAAATAAGGAAATTACTACGTAGATTTACTGGAATTAGATATCTTTCTAGGCAACGGATAATAGGTGGTTTGTATCTCAAATACATAGTGGACAAGTAGGAATATTGGGTGGAAGTTGTGGCTAGGACAGAAGAACTGAGATGGGTGATTCAGGGGAATGGGGAAAATTCTGGGTCGACAATGTTCACTGTATCTTGGGTAAGTGAACAAAAAGGAGAAAACACTGGGTTATGTGAGTGGGGAATATAAGGAAAATACTGGGTCTACTGATGTATATAGGAAGCAGTGCAGAAAGGATAATGTGAATCTTGGGTGGATAGAAAATGAATGAGTGTGAAAATACCGAGATACAATTAAAAGATGATTAAGGAGCATAGATGATACGGATACAGAGGTTAGGATATATCACGGGGAACAGATATTTATTACCAATGGCCTATGCGTCATTGGAACGAGGGAACATTTGTAGGATGGTGTGGGGGTACGGGTTGCACGGCATACTCTGTATGACCATCATGCATGTACATCATTCTACGATAGAGTGCCCAATCAAACCAAACCAAACCAAAACTTATGGGAAACTGGAGCAGAATGGATGAAAACTACAGATAGTGAAGTCAACGGAGATCTGAGTAAATCGAAGGAAAATGGATGGTCAAACATTTAGAATGAGCAGAAGCTCACAGTAAATTTGTTCATAAGTTAGAATTAAGGTCTCAGAGATGGTTCAAGTCCGATCCATATTAAAAGAGTCGACATGTTCGTTCACATCATCATCTTCATCCTTTAGCATGGTTCGTCTGACAAAGCCGAGTTAAGGAGAGTATTCAGATCTCATCGGTCACAGCAGCCAAGGCTTTGCCGCAAACATTGACTGTGTACTTCAATTGATAAGCTTAACATAGTGCACACAGAAATTACCTCGCGGAACAGTTTCAAGAGCTGTCAAATCTGTTCTCGGGTATCCACTACTTTAGCCCTGTTCAACGAAATGGTGGATCTGTGTTAAATATCCAAACATCTGTAAACAGTTTTACGAGACAGTTTTATCTTACTTACCGTGTTATACTTAACAATCTACATGTACTTTACAGCTGTATTGCGATAAGCAGGCACTGTATATGAAACATAAGAAAACTTTGTCCACAATGGTTTAATCAGCGTCACTGACTTCGCTCTCCAGGCTTATTTCAGGCCTAAATCTCCAGTGTATGTCACTGCTACTGCTGGCTGACCTCTCAATTCACTCAAGGTTCACAACGCCAGCTCTGTAAACAAGCTAGGACACTGTGACCTTATTTACGGTTGTGCTTAAAAGTTACAACTCGCCAACGAAAATCCTTAACGCATGATTTCACCTCATAGTCCGGCAACCAAATAGGTTGTTTTCGGACATGTCGTCCAGTGAAGGTCCCACAGAGGTCTTCTTTGGACGCGGATATTCTTTAATGGACGACGCCTGAATTAGGAATGACGGACAAGACGCTCGTAATTCTACTGATTTCATATCTATGTACCTTGCAGAGGGATTGGGATACAATGAGATATTTTCCACATTTTTGCAAATATCTCCGTTATAATTGGAGTTAGGTGCAGGATTGGCTTTTTTTAGATACTTTTCAAATTTCCTATGCTTTAACATGGTGCTATATAGCATACTTGGCAATATTGTGCAGATATTTTTGCTAAACTCCGCAGTAGGCAGAAAAGTGGGTTACTTTAATATCCTCTATATTTAATATTTAGCACTTTTATAATCTAGTCTAATTAGAATATATTCGCATTAAAATATCTGTAACACCGTGTCGGAGAAGTCGGAGAAAGGACAATATATTCGATATTTAGCACCTTTATAATATTATCTAATTAGAATAGATTCGCACATAAATATGTAGCTGACGTCTGAGAACAGACAATATATTGAATATTTAACACTTTGATAATATCATCTAATTAGGAGAGATTCGCAGTTAAGTATCTATCTGGCGTCTGGGAAAAGACAATATATTCAATATTTAGCACCTTTATAATATCATATAATTAGAAAAGATTCGCACCCAAATATGTAGCTGGCATCTGGGAAAAGACAATATATTCAATATTTAGCACTTTTACAATCTATACTAAATAGAAGAGATTCGCAGTTAAATATCCACAAGACCCTTTTCGGAGAAAAGACAATATATTCGATATTTAGCACTTTTATAATCTACTATAATTAGAAGAGATTCGCATCAAAATATCTGTAACACCGTGTCGGAGAAGGGACAATATATTCAATATTTAGCACCTCTATATTATCATCTAATTAGAATATATTCGCATTTTAATATATAGGTGACGTTTGAGAGCAGACAATATATTGAATATTTAGCACTTTGATAATATCATATAATTAGAAAAGATTCGCAGTTAAGTATCTATCTGGCGTCTGGGAAAAGACAATATATTCAATATTTAGCACCTTTATAATACATGTATCATATAATTAGAAAAGATTCGCAGTTAAATATGTAGATGGCGTCTGGGAAAGACAATATATTCAATATTTAGCACTTTGATAATATCATATAATTAGAAGAGATTCACAGTTAAATATCTACCAGACCCTTTTCGGAGAAAAGACAATATATCCAATATTTAGCACTTTTATAATCTAATATAATTAGAAGAGATTCGCATCAAAATATCTGTAACACCGTGTCGGAGAAAGGACAATATATTCAATATTTAGCACTTTGATAATATCATCTAATTAGAAAAGATTCGCAGTTAAATATGTAGCTGGCGTCTGGGAAAGACAATATATTCAATATTGAGCACTTTGATAATATCATATAATTAGAAGAGATTCGCAATTAAGTATCTATCTGGCGTCTGGGAAAAGACAATATATTCAATATTTAGCATCTTTATAATATCATATAATTAGAAAAGATTCGCACTTAAATATGTAGCTGGCGTCTGAGAAAGACAATATATTCAATATTTAGCATTTTTATAATCTACTATAAAATGACGTCACTGTGACGTCATCAAGTCGGCCATCTTGGATTTGCTTACATTTTGTGGTAGAGCTTGACCCAAGGATATAGTGTGGTAAGTTTCAGCCCCCTAGCTCAAGGGGTCAGAAAAATAATTAGGGGGTCCATTCCGCCTCCCCCCCCCGCCGTAGGCCACGACAGGTCCCCAAAAGCCCAGGCCAGATAGGGTTAAACAGTCTATATACCAGCACATGCGCGTTGTTTAACCAGGACGAACGATAGAATAATCTGTTATTGTCTGAGTGGAGTTGCACAGACCACAAATGAAAATGTACTTGCGACTGTCTTAAAACTTACATAACAGCGCATGCGCGTTGTTTAACCAGGAAGAACGATAGAATAATCCCTGTTATTGTCAGAGGAGTTGCACAGACCAGCAAATAAGGGGTAGGACTGCCTTAAACCTCCTTAATCACCAGTCCTTGCAATATTGAAAATATGTAGCATTTGTGCTAATTATACAATATATTTTCTTTAAGGAGAGGCAATCGGACAATTTGGAGCTGCGATTTAAAAGAAATATTCAATATTTATCATGGATGCAATTTAGAAGAAATATTCAATATTTAGCATTTGTGCTAATTATACAATATATTTTCTTTCGGGAGAGGCAGTCCAACAATTTGCGTTTGCGAGTTATCATGAATATTGAATATTTCTTCTGGCTGCAATTTAGAAAGAAATATTGAATATTTAGCAATTGTGCTAATTATACAATATATTTCATTTGGGAACAGGCAAGTCAAAGTGCTAACTAGCAGTAATCCTAGAAATTATCTTCAAAGTAGCACACCCCTTTCTAAATATCACTGATTTTAGAAATTATTTGCGAAGTAGCAGATCTGCTAAATAGCATGCGAGACAATAATAACCATTCCTGCACCTTAATGTATAATTGTCATTCGGAGTAACCGTCTGTGCTCTTGTTATAACTAATAGTTAGCATGAAGTAATCTTACATAGAATTCTAAAGTATCTGTTATACTTTTCTCCAGAATTATATTTTACAAAGTAAAAAAAATGTCCCAGTGTGCCCCAGGTACGAGATACAATTAAAAGATGCTTAGGGAGCATAAGAGGAAAGACTGAATGGCTTTATCAATGTTAGATGATATAGATACAGAGGTTAGGATATATCACTGGGAACAGATATTTATTACCAATGGCCTATGCGTCAAACGGGGGAACATATGTAGGGTGGTGTGAGGGAACGGGTTGCACGGCATACTCTGTATGACCAGTGCCCATCATGCTACGATGGAGCGCCCAATCAAACCAAACCAAACCTTATGGGAAACTGGAGCAGAATGGATGAAAACTACAGATAGTTAAGTTAACGGAGATCTAACTAAATCGAAGGAAACTGGATGGTCAAAACTTTATAATGAGAAAAAGCTCTTTCACAGTAAATTTGTTCATAATTTAGGATGCTCAGCCCGGAAAATTTACTCGGAACTGTTCAAAAACATTTTTTGTCTGTAATTTTATTACCACCATAAGTGTTTACTTATAATCAATATAGATATTGTATGGGACGGTAGATTTCTGCTGATAATGTAATGTGATTCCTGTACTTAAATGGCAGTGTGACTAACGTCACAGGACCTACGAAGTACAGTAGGCATTAGGACTCGAACGCGAACTGAACTCTTGGAAATCCCCACCCCCAGTTGAAATCCTGCCTATATTAAGATGGGCACCGCCCAAGTCAGAATCGCCAGTGATTTTCATCAAAAATCACCAGAAATTTTCATCAAAAGTAGGTCAGCTCAGAACTTGTTGGTAACAGTCTCCTAATGCGCCTTCATTCCAAAATAAATAACGATCGCCGATTTAATTTTACAATTTTTTAATTAAAGAAAACAGATTGAATAATATAGGTTCAGTAGATTTCAAGCTTTACGTGTGAAAATACATTTACATCTCTTTAATGGTTTTCAGTGCCCTTGTACAGGATCAAAACAACTTTTTGAATCACATTATTTTCCCAACAATACAACAAATTTTTATATATAGTACTATAGTAGAAAGGTAGCATTTATGTAGTTTACGGTAATTCAACTCAAGACCAACACCTTCTATGCACAAGATAATAATGATTCTATGTCATTCTCCTGAGCATAACCGGTACAAAGACGAATAAATAGCGTCTCTACATCACGTTGTTATCTAGATATATGAGACAACACATTTTGGGCATCGGCAATCTGATGAATGTACTATTCCGGTTTTCTTGTTTCACATTATATTCTATGGCGGTTGATCGGTGATTTTCTTCATTGATAAACGTTAAACCACCTCAGCTTCGTTATGGAAACAGCGCTGATTGTTTGAGGGTATATGCAGTAGTTAAGATTAACCTCAGTAATAGGGCCATGTGGCATACAGTGGGACAGGGTATTTTTAGCTGTGGGTAATTTGACCTGAATTTGAAGGCTCAAGCCTGGTGTGGCCAATGTGAAATAGGATACACGTTAAAGGCTACAGTTCACATATATCTATAACAATATACTGAAGTGTTAATTATCAATCTAATTTTAATCAGAATTATTTCAGATCAGAACTTGCTGGTAACAATGCCCTAATGCACGTTCATGCCAAAAATCAAGGTTCTAATGTCAACGGTTCTCCTTATTTTGCCGACGAAAGGATTCGGATGGACTCACTCACTCATTACCGGACAATTTGCGATCTGTAGCCTACTTCGTAGGAACATAGGAGTTAGATGGCTTGTCCCACTGTGACCCATGTCCTGACTGTACCCCAGTCTCTCCCTTATATAGAAAATGAAGTAGCACACTTGAGCTGAGCATTTTGATAAAACGCCTTGTTATTATGGCAAATATATTCCAGAAATGTGAACGATTTCATTACCTAAATATTTTCGTTACCCTTATTCCCAAGAAGATAAAACTTGCCACCTTATATAGCTTTACCTGCAAATGTAAAAACATATTCAAGATGACCACTCTGCTGAGGTCAAATTACGTCATTTTCAGGAAATGCGTTTCTTTTCCAATGTTTTGGACTGATTTATCGAATTTATTATTAATGCAATAATTTTCACAAAAACTGTAGAAGAAGTTGCAAAAACATAATTATTCGATTCGAAATAAAATACTCTGGGGCATTTTTACCCTATATAGCGAGATGGATTGGGGCCATATTTTGGGAAGATCGTGACACACTGGTCCAAAGCACCAAACTTGGCACACCCACCACTTGAGGCATATGGGACAATATCAGAAGGCTCTAGGCTCTGGGATGCCCTCTGGTCCCCAAAAGGGCATCTGAAGGGCAATATTGTTATCGAAAGAATAGTTAGCCTCCAAACAGCTTCGTTACTTTCATTATCCTTCAGACTGGGAAGCTGAAACTTGGCACTATGTATCACTGGTTCAACCGCTATCAGAAAATGTCACAAAATCCAAGATGGCGGCCACGACGACATCACAGTAACATCATATTCCAAAGATAAGTCCGATTTTTCGGACCGATTTTTTTATTTGTGCAAGTTTCTTCGCTGAAACTGCCTTTTCTTCGCTGAAACTGCCTGATAAATTGGTAAATAATCATCTTATTTCAGATAAAATAGTCTTGAGGACTTTTACGAAGAAAAACACATTAATTTTGAAGGAATACGATGAAAACAAAACTTTCGGTACACCTTAATGTTATCCATTTTGAATTTACTCAAGATGCTGTGCGCAAAGTATTATGCAACAGGCTCAAAATAACCTCAAAATAATAAGCTCTAACTGCTCTAAGCTTCATCTCTTAACGTTTCTTCATTTTGGAGCATCAGGGAAAAGTTCTTTGATAAGAGAAGGGGTGGTTGAAACCACCTATACCAATTAGGATTACATAAAGGAAACAATCGCCCCTTATCCATTCGTGTCGTGAAATGGAAAATAAGATGGAAATGCCGATAGGCTCGTTTTTCTGGGTATTCTTGCATTTACCAGGTTTACCACATGTTGAGGCTTTTACTTCATCAGGCGTCCTCGATGCTCATCCATTAACATCCGATGAGTTATTTGTATCTAATTCCGCGTAAGCCAATACTAAGTGTTGTGTGGATACTTCATAGTCTCCACATGGACAGTCGCAATAAAAGCTCGGCTGAGATACTTCGGCTACGTCCGAGAATCCACCATATTCTCGGATCTGCAGGTGAGGTACCGAGGGAAGCTTTCCTGTGGAGTAATATGGTTGCTTTTTAGTCGCCAAACGTCGTCAATTTTTCCCACCTCTTGCATATCGCCCCGATTTCAATCTTTCTACTTTTAATAGCTGAATTAACAAGTGTTACACGGGCCGGGGCCGGGGACGTTTAGTTCTACACGTCTGTGTTTGTTTATTTGTGGCCGCCGTATATATATATCCACAGTTTTGGACGAAATGGTACGAAACTTCATCTGAAGAGTGTTGGAGTCAGTGAGGGTGAACCTAAAAACAAATCCCAAAAAGAGAGAGAAGATTGCTACATTGGAAGGAGCGGGAGAGGGGAAGGGTGAGTGGACAGACAGATTCCCCAACCCCACCCCAAATTAGATATTCCGGAATCTTAACAGCATATAGCATTATTTCGGTACTTTGTTCTGTTTACGGCTCAGGCGCTCCTCGAGAATTTTGACCAAACTGTTTGTTGCTGCCTTGTGTTTATAACACAAAAATGAATTGATTTGAAACTGCAAGTGATATTATTCGGTTCAAAGTAAGCCATGTGAGCTGAGGTATCCAGTAAGATTAATTTCAATCTTTATCTTTCTACAGAAAGTATAAGATACATGGGGTTATTCAAATAGTTAACATGGTCGTGTGTTATTTGTGACGCTCACAAAACTCGCGAATGAATATCTGACGTATTGAAAAAGCTGTCGTATCATCACTACTCTACGATTTTTGTATCCGATTCCACTTAAGTCGGTGTGGAGGCATAGACTGTCCGGTGGCTAAGGGGGTCCGGTTTCTGTCTTTTAACCCAACTAAGATATTTTTCTCCACCATAAAGATGTGTCAGTCCTTAGTTCCTATAGAAAAGGGGACACCCTTAGCCAGGACATTCTTATCGTTCACACCGGCGCTAAGATTCGTGTTTTTACATTATTCCGGTTGTCAACATCAATATCTAAGGCAAGAGTATGACTGAGATACGGAAACGACATAAACATCAGAAATTTTCTCGTGGTGATGTCTTTGGGAGTTGCTCAGTAACAATATTGACCCGTGGCATGATGCCTCTGCTTGTCAGATTCGTTACTATATATATTCCATACTACCATTGCTATCGCCTACCACAGGAAAGTAGGTTTCTTAACATACAGTATAGCACGGTCGGTACATTGGTAAAAAATTCGAAAGTTCAACAGAACAGTGTAGTTCTGGTGAATATGATTGATTTTTGAGCATTTCTTTCGACGATTCGTGAATCTCCAAACTATTTCTGTTTTATTTTTCCTGTGTTACTTCGCAATAGAATATTTGTATCTAATACCGCTCAAGCTGGTGCTAGTGGCCGTGTGATCATGTCATTGAAGATGTCCACATCAGCAGTTACAATAAAAGCGTGGCTGGGATACAAATCATCACAGGGATCACGTTTGGTTCTTGTGATGTTTTTGGAAATATGCAATAAGTATATTTGTCTGTGGGGCCATATGACTTCTTGTCAGTACGCCGGCATCGTTTTGCACTACTTTTTAGTGTTGCGTTTAATTGTTGCCTTTATATGGTGAGATTCTGCTGGTGGACTTTTCGTCCCCGAGGCTTCCCTCTGTACAAATCATGGTGATTGTAGTTTTGCGTCTTGTAAACATGGTGGAAAATGAAGCCCGTTGTCGGCGTCAGGTCTCACAGGTAATGTTCTGAATACGAACTTGCCTTCTATAAACACTCCCTCGTTCGGGTGTTTTTTCTATCTGACGGTCACATAGTTCATCATTTTTCCAACCGAAGACATGATAGGGCTATTACATCATCCCTCTGAAATAATTTCATCTAATAGCGCTCAAGTCGATGCTAGGGGCGGTATTGTCATGCCATAGAAGCTGGGTTACAAACCATGAGTTCACCTTGTGTTCTTGTGATGCTTTTAGAAATATGCAGTTAGTATATATGTCAGTGTAGTCATATGATTTCCTGTCAGCACGCCAGCGTCGTTTTCACCACCCTTTTAATGTTTTGAGCTCTGGTCGACAATCTGTCTTTATTGGATTTGAATATTGTACCATTACAGATGAAATATCATTAATAATTGCAAATTTGTGGGAACGTCATTGCAAATGAAAATCAAGTTCTTTTCCTTTAAAAACTATAGATGGAAATTGTTGCGAATTTAAAAATTGCTTGTAACCAAATTTTATTCATTCGATGGTCCTTGGTATGCTGAATTCCCACGTCGAAATCACTTATTGACGTAAAACGCCTTGGTATGTTACTCACAAGGTTTCGTTGCGATCAAAATTGGCTAGTACCATTTTTTCCGGAACTCAGCTTCCAATCGCTTCATATGTGCCTTGCCACAAGTGTTCCATGGACTTGAAATCTAAGGATCTTGGATGATGGGTTATGATTTTTACATAATGGATTTAAGGAAATTCCCCAAGATGCTATACTCTCTTGTACAGGTGCATTACTTTTGTACCTTGCATACTAGTCTTCAAACGCTACATTCCGTACGTACATTGTGTATTCCTGGAACGCGCCCTAGTGGCATTGTGTTGAGAGTATATTATCGGAAGACCTGTTTTACGATCACTAACATTTATGGTAACTGTCTTTCGTGTTTACGGTTGTCTCTACATCTTCATGACACAAAATATCTCTATTCCACACATCTTTTTCCGCTAACGACACTGCAGAAAAGAGCAATCCGAGTTATAAACTTATGCAAACAATATGAACACACAGCTCCTAAATTTAACTGTCTGAAAATATTATCCCTGACAGAACTCAATAATTTCCTTCTTCTACAGTCTACTCACAAATGTTTTCATTATTCAAATTTAGCGAAATTTTTGGGATTATTTTGCCTAACTCTCTCTGTTCAAAGATACCAAACGTGGTAATTTATTCTACTTTCTACTCTACCTCTCTTTCGTTTTATACAATTAAAATAAAAGGACCTAGAATGTGGAACAAATTGCCCTTCAGTACTAGTACCAAGTAATGCGCTTCGATTTCTCTCTTCAAATCTGAAACTAAAACCCTTCTACCTACTATTTTTACTGTTACTCAGACACGTCCATGAACGAAAGTGACAGAAAATGAAGCATACGATTATTATTTTCAAATTCAGCTTCTGTATTTCAAACACTATAATTTCGACACCAAAGCATAAAACAAGCCTCAATTGGTTTTAATACCGCTAATGAATATGCGATAAATTACTCAGAATGTTATATATAATATTGGTGAAATAAATTGTCATTTAATTGAATTCAAACAATTGACAATTTATGCACGGAAATATATAAATGAATTCCATACTCACTAAAAAAACTTGAGTGAAAAGTAATAGAAGAGGGGCGTCTGTATTCTGCTGTATCTGCCAGGCGTCATTGTTGAAGGTGCCTGCGTAAGATATGAATGTTTGTATCGACATGCAAGTGTTCAGTTGACCGTTGCAACTCCATTCGGTAACTGGTGAATGATCAGTTTACACACCACATAAAACACCCGGCGCTTGCTCAGCGCTTCTCAATCTTTAGCTTAATTGGTTTCATCCCCAGTACAATAGAGCCTTTGAGTGAAATCTGCAATGTAAACGTATCAATCAGTTAGGGATGAATCCAAACAAACTACACTATTGTGATTGTCCTCAAATGATGACCTCATCGAAGTAGTACTCGTATAAAGAATTAAGAGCAAATCTGTTAAACAGACGAACGCAAGTAAGCAAAACTATGACATTTCAAATACAAAGAAAGACACATTATCAATAGTTCTTGTTTATAGTGTAAAGAATGTACAGAAATGCAAGCGATCAATTGCCTTCCCCTTTAATAATCACAGTTGATGTTCTGGACATGATGAAAACGAAAGTAACTTGTGTTTACATTTGTACGTGTGTGGTTTACTTATCTGAGAGAATTCAATGCTGGAACTTTCCTGGAATGTACTACGATGATCCAGGAGACAGACAATGCCTCGAAATCCCGGCGAAATGTCCTCAAACGATCAGTTAAGACTGTGACAGGACCATAGAAAGTCAGCTTGTCTCATTAGTTGGTAGGGGAAAAACCATTCCCGTGACGATTGCTAGGCTGAATGCAGAGTCGTGGCCATGAACTTTGCTTTTTTTTAATTGGCAGAGTTGGCGGCTGATATTATTTGTTAAGTCTGTTCCGAATTATGGTTTAGGCCTCCATAGCCATATTTTCCCAGCGAAGTCTAGATAAGCTGATCGGGGAGTGATGTAACCCAGAAACTCTGGCTGTGATAGGTAAATTTAGGGTAAGGGGGCGTGGCATTCCTATCACAGCCCAGATCGAGGGTGGGTTAAATTTTGGAGAAAAAAATTCGTGTCGCGAAGAGCAACTTTTCGCTGACGAAAATAACGAAACGGGAGAGAAAAAATATGCCAATTTGATATAGTTTGACCGACCTGAGCTTCTTTCACCATGTACCATCTCTTTTGACTGTTTGGGACTCCAGAAAATTAGTGACGACGAAGAAAACACAATAAACGCTCGATTTCGATGTTTACCGCCATTTCTTCAGATTACAGCTCAACGAGACTTGGCCGCGCGCGCGCACTAGTATCGTGACCTTTCTGATCTGACTATGGTGAAATGGACGAGTCACGTGGTCAGAAAAGTCAATCGCGTTGACAATCTCGTTCTCTCAACGAGACTGAAAATGGCGGCAACTTGACGAGTTAGATGACAAAATTAGAGTTTGGAAGAAGATTTCGTCTAACAGAATGAGTCATTAGTTGATTATCAAAGTTCTGGAGATGCCAAATCATATTATTTATTCGATAAAATGCTTTTCGTGCCTTTGTCTCAATTCCCCACGCCGTGTGCAGTTGAAGATCTCGAGCGACTGACGTCTTATTTATTTTTTTCCTTTTCGGTCTGTATATGTGATTCGGGCTAAAGGGGTCAGCAACAACAATAAAAAAAAAAAAAAATAGACCCCTTAGCCGATGTTTTCGAGCTAGGGAGTGATGCAATTATGACCTTGGAAAAACATCCTGTGACGGAGAACCCTTGTGGACAATTTACTACCTCACATCCAGAAGAGCGGCACTTTCTCTCCGGCGTTGCTATTTTCGACAACTGTTTCTACCTTGATATACACAGCAGAGCGGAGGGCCTATATAAAGAAGATTTCCCGCCAAAACGACGCATTGTACAGAAATCTCAAGGTGAAAGCATCGCAAAATTTGGGATGAGGAATACTACAAAAGTCCGCCGCCGGACCGTAAAAGAACCGCGACCAGGCCGCCGAATTAATTGTACAGAAGGCCGCCGCCGGTCGGAGATAGCCGCCGACGGGTCGCCGGATCAATAGCGCAGGAGTGCGGGCTACATTTACTTTAATCCTATCTCTAGCAAAACCCCGAATGCAAACTCGTCAAATGTCTTTTTTCAAAGATGCGAATAGATATTAGTGTCATATCCCAAATATCATTTCCTCATTAAAATACAAGCGTCTGGTTCGTTATTCATTATTCAGCCGTGGTGGAAAGGTGCATTCGATCGTGATAATATCAGATATTGATTACCGTGACGGTTGACCCTAATCTGTAGGAGGCAAATATAACCAAAGATTGTCAATACTAATGATGTTAAGGATGTAGATCATGTTTATTTCCATGCGCATATGAAGCTGAAATATGGTGATTTATGGAATTTTTCAAAATATATAGACTGAATTTGCTATCAGTAATATCCAGATAAATCACAATAGTATAAATGTAACCAAATTCATCCGTATTCATTTTCCATCCCCATTCCAATTACCACCTTCATCCCCTTCTGGACATGGGACTGAAAAGGTAAATTAAAAAGTAAAGGTAAACTGGTAAATTAGAGAACATTCAACTGAGAGAAATAATCCTAATGAGATTCAAGCACGAAAACAGGCTCATGTCCCTACTCATTCAGTGAAACAGATTACATTCATGAATGGTGCAATGTGTCTATAAATGGTATGTTGACCCCATATTTTCATTTCATTTTTCATCTGATCTCATTCCATGGAGGTAGAAGAGTCTCCTTCACTATTCTACCTCCATACTTACACTGTAGCACATTCTCTTTGTTAAAATGATCGTGATCTACTTAAATGTGATTTTCGATTTTGATATCCCAGCCAAGCTTTTGTTGTAGCTGTTCATGTGGACATTTTGAATGACATGACCACACGGCTCCTACCACCGGCTTGAGCGGTATTAGACCCAACATTTTCAGAGCGGTGATGTAAGTAGTAGGGTAAACTCATTTAAAGGCTCTGGCGCCTCACTGCGCATGCGCAGGAATTGTGGAGTGGGTGTGCGCGGGAGTGTTGTGCGCAGGTATGACGATTTTGTGGCGGTCATGTGGCGGTATGCGCAGGAGTGTTCTGCGCAAGTGTGACGTCATGTATGATGTCACTTCCGGTCTGCGTGAATCTGGCGTGTGTATTCCTCCGCGGTGATGCGGTCTGGTGGTGATGCGGCCTGCCTCCGCGGACAGAAAGTAGTCCCAAATTCTCCGGCATTCTCCGGCAATCGTCAGGGGCGAGAGGGGTCCCTAGTGTACCGATTGGATCGAGTGAGGTGTCAAAGTGAAGCATTCGTGAAGGGGCATCCGACGGGATGGGTGTGACGTGGAACTGACGTCATTCTGCGCATGTGCAGTAGACAAAATGTATGGAAATAACGTTTTGAGGTCTAGGTGGGCCACTATTGGTCATATGGAGTCGTATTAGGTATCAATGTGAACCATTCGTGAAGGAGCTTCCGACGGAATGGGTGTGACGTGGAACTGACGTCATTCTGCGCAGGCGCAGGAGACAAAGAGTATGGAAATAGATGTTTTGGGTCTAGGTGGGCCTCTATTGGTCCGATGGAGTCGTATGAGGTATCAATGTGAAGCATTCGTGAAGTAGCATCCGACGAGATGGGTGTGACGTGGAACTGACGTCATTCTGCGCATGCGCAAGCGGGAATTGTGGGGAAAGGGTATGGAAATAGACACTTTGGGGTCTAGGTGAGCCCCTAGTTGTCCGATGGTGTCGTCTGAGGTCTTATTTTGAAGCTCTCGTGGAGGAGCATCCGACTGTGCTAATGGTTCGTCCGTGTTCAAGGGTCTGCGCATGCGTAGTCTGGCCGTAGTATAGAAAGCAGGCATTTTGGGGGGTGCGTGGCAGTGTGTTTGACCAACCACTATGGGTCCTTGGTTGTGGTTTGGTGGTTCTGCGCAAGTGTGTGACATCACTTCCGGTTTCACAAAAACTACCTCCGAACCCAGAAGAGTTCCAATTTTCCCTTAGACGTATGGTCCGGATTTTCCATCTGGGTTTTTCCCGGCCCGGTCCGGCCCGCCCCGGCCGCAGCGCGAGCGCGCGGGTTATCCGGGCGAGCGCGCGCTCGCGGGTTATCCGGTCGCACGCCTGCGCGGCATCACCGGAAGTGCGCGGGTGAATTTTGGGTCAAAAGGTCAAAGGTCAAATCCAGGACAAATGGTCTCCCTTTCGGCAAGGTTCGGCAACAATGTTGCGGCATCGATATACAGAGCTTGAACACAAAAAGTAGAATTTAGTCTACTTTCTACTCTACCTCTCTTTCGCTTTATACAAAAGGACCTAGAATGTGGAACAAATTGCCCCTCAGTACCAAGTAATGCGCTTCGAATTCTCTCTTCAAAACTGAAATTAAAATCCTTCTACCTACTATTTTTACTGTTACTCAGACACGTCCATGAACGAAAGTGACAGAAAATGAAGCATACGAATATTATTTTCAAATTCAGCTTCTGTATTTCAAACACTATAATTCCGACACCAAAGTATAAAGAAGCCTCAATTGGTTTTAATCCCGCTAATGAATATGCGATAACTTGCTCAGAATGCTATATATAATATTGGTGAAATAAATTGTCATTTAATTGAATTCAAACAATTGACAATTTATGCACGGAAATATATATATGAATTCCATACTCACTAAAAAAACTTCAGTGAAAAGTGATAGAAGAGGGGCGTCTGTTTTCTGCTGTATCTGACAGGGGTCATTGTTGAAGGTGCCTGCGTAAGATATGAATGTTTGTATCGACATGCAAGTGTTCAGTTGACCGTTGCAACTCCATTCGGTAACTGGTGAATGATCAGTTTACACACCACATAAAACACCCGGCGCTTGCTCAGCGCTTCTCAGTCTTTAGCTTAATTAGTTTCATCCCCAGTGCAATGGAGCCTTTGAAAGCGAAATCTGCAATGTAAACGTATCAATGAGTTAGGGATGAATCCAAACAAACTACACTATTGTGATTGTCCTCAAATGATGACCTCATCGAAGTAGTACTCGTATAAAGAATTAAGAGCAAATCTGTTAAACAGACGAACGCAAGTAAACAAAACTATGACATTTCAAATACAAAGAAAGACACATTATCAATAGTTCTTGTTTATAAAGTTAGGAATTTACAGAAATGCAAGCGACCATTTGCCTTCCCCTTTAAAGGAAAAGTTCGGGTTTGGTTGCCTTTGATACATATTATTACAGCTCACCAAATTAAACCCAAAAGATATATTTTCTCATTTTAATTTTTTTTTTTTAAGGAATACTAATCATTTTAAAACTGCGAACTCGCAGAGACAGAGTGCCGCCATAGTACCATATCCAGAAGGCGGATATGACGTAGGGAAAAGGCTTGGAACTCTTCTGTCTGCTCGGGTAATATACGTGAAACACGGAGTCTTCAGTCGAAATTGAGTGAAATCATGTCGACGAGCGGCAGTTCCGAGTCCAGCGGTGAAAGCGACGAGGAAGCTGTGTTTGGTCTTGAGGGCTACCAATTCGAGCCGAAACGCTCAGATACGGAGATCAGAGCTGCGGAGATGATAGCAGCTCTAAAGCGAGACAGGCCACGAAATGAAGACAGAAGCCCGCGTGGAAAATTCAGTACATATATGGTGTCGGTGCACACGCTGCTCTCATCGACGGTTTACGGGAGCGATCGAGTGTCTTCGCTGTTGGGAGAGCGAACAAAGCCGCGCTCTGACAACTAGAAATGAAAATGGTATGAGCTATTTAGTATTTGAAGTAATTCTTGCCAATTTTTACACCATCAAACTTGCACCATAACACACACAGCTCCATGCTGCTTCCATGTTCTGCCTTCCGCTTACGTCACACTGTTTTACATAGTTTTACTTCTATTGGCTAAAATAAGTCACGTGACAATACAATGGCGCTTTCCTGGAGTTCGGTAAATCTGATGGTATCACAGCATTTGGTTAACTATTTCTGTGTTAAAATAAATTCCAAAAATTAAAAAAAAATACAGTTGAATACCATTTGACTAGCTCTTTCAGTTGACCATACCCGAACCTTTCCTTTAATAATCACAGTCGATGTTCTGGACATGTTGAAAACGAAAGTAACTTGTGTTTACGTGTGTGGTTTACTTATCTGAGAGAATTCAATGCTGGAACTTTCCTGGAATGTACTACGATGATCCAGGAGACAGACAATGCCTCGACACCCCGGTGAAATGACCTCAAACGATCAGTTGAGACTGTGACAGGACCATAGTAAGTCAGCTCGTCTCGTTAGTTGATAGGGGGAAAACCATTCCGGTGGCGATTGCTAGGCTGAATGCAAAGTCGTGGCCATGAACTTTGCTTTTTTTTTTAATTGGCAGAGTTGGCGGCTGATATTTACATGTTAAGTCTGTTCCGTATTATGGTTTAGGCCTCCATAGCCATATTTTCCCAGCGAAGTCTAGATAAGCTGATCGGGGAGTGATGCAATTATGACTTTGGAAAAACACCCTGTGACGGAGAACGCTTGTGGACAATTTATTACCTCACACCCAGAAGAGCGGCACTTTCTCTCCGGCGTTGCTATTTTCGACAACTGTTTCTACCTTGATACACAGCAGAGCGGAGGGCCTATATAAAGAAGATTTCCCGCCAAAACGACGCAGTTGTACAGAAATTTCAAGGTGAAAGCATCGCAAAATTTGGGATGAGGAATACTACAAAAGTCCGCCGCCGGACCGTAAAAGAGCCGCGACCAGGCCGCCGAATTAATTGTACAGAAGGCCGCCGCCGGCCGGAGATAGCCGCCGACGGGTCGCCGGATCAATAGCGCAGGAGTGCGGGCTACATTTACTTTAATCCTATCTCTAGCGAAACCCCGAATGCAAACTCGTCAAATGTCTTTTTTCAAAGATGCGAATAGATATTAGTGTCATATTCCAAATATCATTTCCTCATTAAAATACAAGCGTCTGGTTCGTTATTCATTATTCAGCCGTGGTGGAAAGGTGCATTCGATCGTGATAATATCAGATATTGATATACCGTGACGGTTGACCCTAATCTGTAGGAGGCAAATATAACCAAAGATTGTCAATACTAATGATGTTGAGGATGTAGATCATGTTTATTTCCATGCGCATATGAAGCTGAAATATGGTGATTTATGGAATTTTTCAAAATAGACTGAATTTGCTATCAGTAATATCAGAAGTGGATGAACTAGAAGTATGCAAGGATCACTTAGACTATGTAGACGGCAATGGCACCACCAGCCTGCCTATAACGCTTCATGTGACGTATGATGTGAAATCTGCGCAATACAGAATCCAATTTTTCCACTGTGCGCCGATCGGCTTGCAGTCGTTATTAGTCGGCAATTGTCGGCAGCTGAATTATCTAAATTTAGACTGAGGAATCATGGGAATTATCTGGAGCACCCAGTCTGGCCGTACGCTACGGTGACCCAGAAAACCGGTTGTGCTCACATCGGAGTCAACATTTTTTCGTTAGATCCAAACTTCTGCCCAACGAAGGTCTACCTGTACTTTCGACTCCTGTTGTCTTTTTAACACATTAGTTCGATATCTTAAATGGGCAATAAATCGTTTATTGAATTACAATCGAGTATGGACGTAGTTCATTTATTCTGGGGACCCAGGTCTACGGTACCTTATAAACTCTGGGAGATAACGCGGGAAGTTCATATATTTGCTTTACCACTAACCTGATGGCCCCCTAACGGGTGGGCAGGATATTACCATATATGTCTTTGTTTTTTATTGTGCATCTAAAATCCCCAAATCCATAATCTATCATGTCCGTGCGAACTACAGACATTTGGTGATACGAATGGCTTTATGTTTACACAATATATCAACAACAAGTTTGAATCAGGTCGAATTCAAAGGAATATTTTGACCCACTCGTCATAAGCCTCAATTTTCCGCGGTAAGCGTGGGAGGTCATTATAGGACGTAACCAACACTGGCGACCAATGAACATTCGATTTTCTTACAACCGAAGTTCAAAATACTACAGAAATATCGCGTGATACGCAGGCGTGCCTTATAAGGACTATCAGGAATTTTACTAGCGAGTCACAAAGGTAATTGATTGGCTACCAGATTTAGAAGCACAAGTCCCATTATACGGCTTGACCCAGAGAGAAAACGAAAGATGAAAGCTATTGCGCTCGTGACGATGAGTTCATTCACTTCGGCTTCCTCAATTCTGTTCTCTTGTTCAATCAAATAAATGTATCAACTTAGGTTACATTTCGCTGAATAAATATTATTGATGACGGGAGGTTTGCATCAAGAGTGTGAGAAGAACGAATATCCTTAGAATGCCGCATCTGACAATTCAGCTGGGTGCTTATTTGCATATGAATAGACTTTCTGGATAAATTAGAGGGATATATTAATTAATTATTATTGCTACCAGTGCTGGTAACTAACAGTAACCAATATTTTGTTCCTTGGAAGTACAAATAAATCGCCATGACAAGTTAACATAGGCGAGCCGTGAATTTGATGATTTTCATTGATATGCAGGTGCAAGGTCACGGCCTCTCACAAAACTCCCATGATTCATTGCGCCATCTTCGTCGCTTCGACTCCGGACGCTGGAGTTGCATTCGCGGCTGTTGAGTCGTGGCCTGACATTCCAAAATTGTCTCCCCTGGAAGTTGGCCAGTTCCCGCTAGGGGGCAATGTTTTCAACTGGAAGCGCTAAAACGGGTAACATGCCGTCGATGACACTGAATACATCCTTGCATACTTCTAGTTTTCATCCACTTCTGGTAATATCCAGATAAATCACAACAGTATAAATGTAACCGAATTCATCCGTATTCCATTTCCATCCCCATTCCAATTACCACCTCCATCCCCTTCTGTACATGGGACTGAAAAGGTAAATTAAAAAGTAAAGGTAAACTGGTAAATCAGAGAACATTCAAATGAGAGAAATAATCCTAATGAGATTCAAGCACGAAAACAGGCTCATGTCCCTACTCATTCAGTGCAACAGATTACATTCATAAATGGTGCAATGTATCTATAAGTGGTATGTTGACCCCATATTTTCTTTTCATTTATCATCTGATCTCATTCCATGGAGGTAGAAGAGTCTCCTTCACTATTCTACCTCCATACTTACACTGTAACACACATTCTCTTTGTTAAAATGATCGTGATCTACTTAAATGTGATTTTCGATTTTGATGATTTGTATCCCAGCCAAGCTTTTATTGTAGCTGTTTTATGTGGACATTTTGAATGACATGACCACGCGGCTCCTACCACCGGCTTGAGCGGTATTAGACCCAACATTTTCAGAGCGATGATGTAAGTAGTAGGGTAAACTCATTTAAAGGCTCTGGTGCCTCACTGCGCATGCGCAGGAATTGTGGAGTGGGTGTGCGCGGGAGTGTTGTGCGCAGGTATGACGATTTTGTGGCGGTCATGTGGCGGTGTGCGCAGGAGTGTTCTGCGCAAGTGTGACGTCATGTATGATGTCACTTCCGGTCTGCGTGAATCTGGCGTGTGTATTCCTCCGCGGTAATGCGGTCTGGTGGTGATGCGGTCTGCCTCCGCGAACAGAAAGTAGTCTCAAATTCTCCGGCATTCTCCGGCAATCTTCAGGGGCGAGAGGGGTCCCTAGTGTACCGATTGGATCGAGTGAGGTGTCAAAGTGAAGCATTCGTGAAGGGGCATCCGGCGGAATGGGTGTGACGTAGAACTGACTGCATTCTGTGCATGCGCAGTAGACAAAGTGTATGGAAATAGACGTTTTGAGGTCTAGGTGGGCCACTATTGGTCCGACGGAGTCGTATTAGGTATCAATGTGAACCATTCGTGAAGGAGCATCCGACGGGATGGGTTGACGTGGAACTGACGTCATTCTGCGCATTCGCAAGCAGGAATTGTGGGGGAAGGGTATGGAAATAGACATTTTGGGGTCTAGGTGAGCCCCTAGTGGTCCGATGGTGTCGTCTGAAGTCTTATTTTGAAACTCTCGTGGAGGAGCATCCGACTGTGCTAATGGTTCGTCCGTGTTCAAGAGTCTGCGCATGCGTAGTCTGGCCGTAGTATAGAAAGCAGGCATTTTCGGGGGTGCGTGGCAGTGTGTTTGACCAACCATTATGGGTCCATGGTTGTGGTTTGGTGGTTCTGCGCAAGTGTGTGACGTCACTTCCGGTTTCACAAAAACTACCTCCGAACCCAGAAGAGTTCCAATTTTCCCTTTGGAGTGTGGTCCGGATTTTCCATCCGGGTTTTTCCCGGCCCGGTCCGGCCCGCCCCGGCCGCAGCGCGAGCGCGCGGGTTATCCGGGCGAGCGCGCGCTCGCGGGTTATCCGGTCGCACGCCTGCGCGGCATCACCGGAAGTGCGCGGGTGAATTTCAGGTCAAAAGGTCAAAGGTCACATCCAGGTCAAAAGGTATTTCTTTCTGCCAGGCTCGGCAACAATGTTGTGGCATCGATATACAGAGCTTGAACACAGAAAGGGGATTGTAAATTAACCTGGGAAGGATGGGCAATTTCATTTGTACCAATCAGCGGTCGAGAAAAAGAGCCAATGAGCGATCGATAAAAGAACCAATAGACGGGTACTAGAATTTCGCTCACGTCTGCGCCTACATCCGGGTACTAGAATGCTTTCGCCTACGTCCGCGCCTGCATCCGGGTACATCTATGTAGGTGTATAAAAGTGGGAATTTTTAGGGCATTGCTGCATTCATTGGCCTGATTGACCTGACCAGCCTGAGCCTGCCTGACCAGCCTGAGCCTATCTGACAAGAGGAGCTACTTGCCTGAGCCTCACCAGCCTGAGCCTGCCTCACCGGAGCTATACCATGAGACGTGGAGAAGATTTTCCAGGGGATCCAAGAGCGCCACCGGCGCTGTAATCTTTGTTGTTGTTGCTATTTTTTTGCACTAACCAATCAGAATAGTACGTATCACGCACTACACCCGTAGAGCTACGTCTAGGCGCGCATGTGTGACACGGTCTATAAAACACGTCCCTCTGGATCCCACACCCCCATTCCTACGGTTACAGAGCCATGACGGACACCCATCCCTATGCGACTCGTATTTTACAGCATGCGACCGTGGTTAATTCACTCACGGGTTACCGAGCAGTGGTTCGGTCCATGTTCAGTGGTTCGGTCCATGCGACGACAACGAGGGGCGACGCCAGATCCTGAAAGAGTTCACAGAAGCGGTCCTCGACACAGTGCACACGATGGAGATGTGTGCTATCACTCACCACTACTGGACTATGACAGCCATCCTTGATGCCCGGATTATGGTTCACGCCGGAAGCAGCGACGGCTCGTTGGCCTAGTAATGGTCTTTGCCTTATTGACCCTGGCGCTGTGGCATTGACAGAGGGACCTGACCATAAATACGAGGGTCAGTCAGCGTGTGCGTCATTCATCGTTCGTCATTGCGTCAACCATGTCACCGAGGGACCTGGCCATAAATACGAGAGACAGTCAGAGTGTGTGTCATTCACTGTTCGTCATTGGGTCAAGCATGTCACCAGTCCTATGAGCCATCCTTCCCCTCACACCCCGGGTGGGGTTACACGTCTATGAAGATAGAGTCACCCTCGTGGAAGACCGTGGAGATGTTTGCTGGTCGCGCGCTGAGACCGTATCGAATACGGTTACGCTACACCGTGACGGCTGTACCAAATTTAAATTTAAGTTGAGTGGTGAGCTCGACGGAAACCTCATCCACATAGACAATGCCATCTACGTACACCGTGGACCCTTCTTCCCACGCCTGGGCCGTTACCAAGACCCTACGCGAGGTTTCACCCTACACCCCGATCTGTGGACATCTTGTACCCCGATCTGTGGACAGCCTCGAGAAAGTGGTGCCTATCGTAGACCAGCTGTTTACACCGGACGAGCGGCCAGCTGTTCAGTTGGAGTGGGCTCGTGCCCTGATAGAAGCGGCGGCAGAACCCAATGAACAAATGTCTAGCAATGAAGCGGAGGCAGACGACGATACCATTGATTATCCGGCTAGACTCAGTCAGCCAAGTAACATGACCACCCGATCCTTTGATCTCACGGGGTTCTCCCTATAAATACGAGAAACAGTCAAATCTGGTACCATTCACGTACTGACCATGACGGAGCATATAATACGGGCGTATCTCAGCTTGACCCCCGAGGTTTTCCTGCACGTTTATGCGGATACGGTCGATATCATGGAGGAGGTGGGAGACATCTGTGATGCGGACCCTACACAACCGTGCCCGGCTCACATTCGTTTGTCTCGGGAGGGCTGGACCAAATTCAAATGGGTGTTGTCTGGTGAACTGGACGGCGGCCTCATTCACTTGTTTCACGATGTGTACATCCGACGCGGCCCCTTCTTTGCTCAATTGGCTCGGCTAGATGGGGGTACAGTGTATTTTACCCTTCACCTTGATCTATGGTCTGCATTGGAAGATGCCGTGGTAGATGTGGATCAAGTGCTTACGGAGGAAGATCGGTCATCAGACGAGTTGGACTGGTCATTTACCATGGACAATGTGCTGGCAGAAGCCAACGAAGAAAATCAGAAAGAAACTCCGGCCCAAGATATACCCGTTATAAATAAACGAAAGAGCCAGGGTCCATCATCATTTGTCACCATGAAGTGCTGGGAGAAGGTGTTGGATAACTTATACTACAGTCCTATAGTGCATTGACGGCTCTCTATCGAGCGGCCAAACCCCAGGGGATACAACGTGCTCAAGTCCGAGATTGGTTAAGAAAACAAGACAACTATACCTTACATCGAGCTGCCCGTCGCCATTTTCTACGGAACCGGGTCATCTCTGGAGGACTAGATGCCCAATGGCAAGCGGATTTGGTGGATATGAGCGCCTTTGCCAAACACAACGATGGGAATCGGTATATCTTGACGTGCATCGATATCCTGTCGAAGTATGCGTGGGTTGTACCCATCCGGACGAAAACGGGGGCGAATGTCATAGCGGCTTCAAGGACATCTTCAAGACCGGGGGCAAACCCATGTATTTGCAGACCGACGAAGGCACGGAATTCCTCAATAGAGCGTTCCAACAGTTTCTGAAAGCCCAGAAGGTGTCTTTCTTCCATACGTACAACGAGACCAAGGCTTCCGTGGTGGAAAGGTTCAACAGGACATTCAAAGACCGCATGTATAAATATTTCACCTATAAGAATACAAGGCGGTACATCGATGTTCTCCCGAAACTTGTGAGTGGTTACAATCGAGCCTATCACCGGAGTATAGAGAGCCCCCATTACCGTGACCCAACGCAATGAAGCCCAAGTCCGGCGTGTCTTGTACCCCAGGCAATCGCAGCGAACGCCGAAGGAGGTGTACAAGGTCGGGGACCCTGTACGGATCAGTAAAGTCAAGGGCAAGTTCGAGAAAAGTTACTTGCCCAACTGGAGCGATGAGCACTTCCTGATTAAACGGCGCCTAACCCGACAGCAGCGAGTCTATGAACTGGAAGATCTTCAAGGGGAACCATTGCTAGGGACGTTTTACGAGACGGAATTACAGCCTGTCGTAAAAACAAAGCAAGACTACTACACGGTGGAGCAGGTTTTGAAAACGGAACGTCGACGTGGCAAACTATTTCATTTCGTCAAATGGCAAGGCTGGCCCAGTTCCTTCAATTCCTGGGTCGCTGCCAACCAGGTGAAACGACTATAAAGCCAGACACCACTACCGTCATCCTTCATTCCACGTTCGACCACGGTGCTATGGACAAACAACAGCTGCCTCTGAACACAGCGTCTCCCAAAACGCGCAAAGCGCAAGTGGGCTTTGTGGTGATATTGTTAACCCTGCTGAGTGTGTTGTACGGAGGTGTGTTTTACGACGTAGCCTATGTCAGCACTCTACTTAACCAACTTAGAACTCCAGCCACCAGTCAAACCAGTCTACAGATAGCACCAGTCAACCTCCGTATCGAGCCCAGTCATCACCACCACCACACCACGTGTACAAGCCACATCGAGCTCCACACCAAGTATACAGTCAACACCTACACCAAGTACACCCACTACGTCTGAAAACCCACCGGATTTCATCACTCACAGTGAACAGACAACGACGACCGACGTTGTACCCACCACCACTCCAGTTCACTCGTACCAAATTTACAAGAGCGGGTTACCACGACAGCGGATACACCTCCAACCATGGACCCTCGGTGGCAGCATCCCTTCACTTGCGTCATCGCAGGACCGACGGGTTCCGGCAAAACGCACTTCGTCAGGAAGCTCCTTCAACACGCCGACAGCATGATCACCCCACCCATTGCCCGAGTCGTGTGGTGTTACGGAGAATGGCAGGCAGCGTATGCAGCAATGCCCCACATCACGTTCGTGGAAGGCCTACCCAACCTGGCCGATTTGGAACCGACACCTTGGTGGTTCTGGATGATCTCATGGCAGAGACGGATGCGCGCGTTACCCAACTCTTTACCAACGGCAGCCATCATCGACGGCTCAGCATCATTTACATTGTGCAGATTCTGTTCAGTAAAAACAAAGAACATCGGAACATCAGCTTAAATGCCCACTACCAGGTGGTCTTCAAAATCCTGAGAGATACCACTCAACTGCTGCACCTGGCGAGACAGATGTATCCCGGCCGCACACCGTTTGCGTTGGAAGCCTTTAAAGATGCCACAACCCCTCAGCACGGGTATATGCTCTTCAACCTCAAGCAAGCCACCTCCGATCACCTTCGACTACGGACCGGCATCTTTCCCGGAGAGACCCACCACGTGTACGTGCAGAAATAATGTAAACACATCCGCAATGGCTCCCCCAGTTGGGGTGTGTGTGTTTGATGATGGGGATAATAAAAAGAATTTAATACCACGGTTGACTTTGTCTCTGTTCGATATTGAGGAGGTAGGTAGATAAAAAGGGCAGAGTTGTGGGTTCTAGCATTATTTGTACATGATGTCTGCGCGAGTACGGAAGCACGCCCCGACGCTCCGTGTATTGAAGACGGCCCCACCCGAGTTGGTCCGAACCATTGTACGCGGTGCGGACCCTGACCTTGTACGCTGTCTGTGCGAGATCGGGTACAACCTGTTAAAAGGCAACGTACCACTGACTCCGGCTCAGAAGACCAAGTTGACCAGAAGCGAGTCTCTCAAACACAAAAGAGAAAAGTGTTACAGAAAGGCGGCTTTCTCGGGGCCATCTTAGTACTGTTGCCCACTACCTTCTTGGGAAGCCGGGTGGGAACCGGAGTCACCCCCCAAAACACCACCAGAAAACATCACGCCTTTAAAAAGCCACCCCTGATCAAGACACCCCACATCTCCAGAGCCGTGACACGTAGCAAGTCACCGCGACGAACACGACGCCGGACACAACCGCCCAAGGCCTGGAACACCTATTAAAACCGCAGCAGCAGGACAGCTCAGTCGCCATGTTTTACCTCACCCTACCCAGTAACAGTTCGCTGGATGTGTTTCCTGACAACACCTTGACCAAGTACGTGACCTAGTTACCGCAACCGTTGCATTTACCTGGACGCTGGGAATGTGGCCTCGTGGATATCCAATAGCCTTACTCGTGGTACAACGTTCGAGCCAATGAAGTGTGGTACGATGTGACCTACGAAGGCAAAGACACCCGACTCACCCTCCCAGAAGGCCAATACGATACTCCCAAGGCTCTACGGGAGGTCACGAATGTTTCAAAACCCATCAAAACCTTTCCCTTCAAGAATCACGTGGACTTCATCGCCAACGTGAGTGTCGTACTGAGTCCTATCCTACAGCAAATGCTGGGTCTCACTCACTCGACCTACACGGGTCCATCCGAGGACCATGGCCAGATCCCGATGGATATGAAGTCGGGTATGTACGGACTCTACGTCTACTCGGACGTGGTCGACAACCACATCGTGGGCGATATCAACACACCTCTGTTACGGGTGGTCCCCATTAAAAAGACGTATGGAGATCAAGTCACGCACAGTTTCACCCACATGCTCTACCTACCCGTACGACAAACCGACATCAACACTATCACGGTGGATATAAGAGATGACACGGAACGACCGGTGGCATTCGAACGAGGAAAAGTGGTGCTGACACTTCATTTTCGACAAGCACGTGCTGCCCACTTTGTATAATGAAGGTGCCTTACGAGTGCGATGCACGCAGCTAGATGGACTATTATGCCCAACAGTCCGGAGGTGGCCTTCCGGTCTTAGTGGTGCACGCATGTAACGAGGACACGGGCTGGGAAACATACTCGGGAGCATCGTCAAAACGTTCCTGCCCTTGGTGACGCGTGGGGTGAAAGCAATCGGCAAACAAGCGGTACGCAGTGGACTGCAAGTCGCCGGTGATGTCTTGGGGGGTACGGCACCCAAAGAAGCCTTGAAACGGCGGGTCAAAGAAGCAGGAGGCGTCTTGGTGGCCAAAGCACAACGCACTGTAGGGAATAAAGACCTGCTCCACCGAGACCATGCACCAGTCGACGACCGACCCAGCGACGATGCACATCGAAGACCCAGGATATCTTTTCTTAAACAGGTCCCTAATCCACAGGTCCTGCCCCTCCACCGACAGTGAATTTGATTTGTGGACCGTCCCGCCCACACAGACCAGTGCCGAACAAGGATTATGGGTGGAGCATCTCCCGCTCTCCAGCATCAACGAGACAGGACCCATCGAGTTCACCATCAGTAATGCGGATACGGCCTATGTGGATTTAGCCCACACATACTTGTATGTGAAAGCCACGGTCGTCAATGGGGATGGCTCCAGAATCGTCGACCAAGCAACGGTGGGCCCGACGAATCTCTGGCTGCACTCTATGTTTCAACAGGTGGATATATTTCTCAGCGACAAACTCATCAGTGACTCGACCAACACGTACCCCTATCGAGCCTACATCGAGACGCTGTTGTCGTATGGACGAGAGGCTAAAAAATCTCAGCTGACAGCCGCTTTATTCTAAAAGGACACAGCCGAGCACATGGGCGTAGAGAACGACAATGCGGGATATAACGAACGGAAGGCTTTGACCGCGAACGGCGTGTCGGTGGATCTCATGGGTCGATTGCACGCAGACATGTTCATGCAAGACCGGTATCTCTTGAACAAGATCCCTATCGAAATCCGACTGATACGGGCGCCTCCGACCTTCGCCTTGATGGCCACTAACGTAGAGAGGCATGCTGCTGACTATAAGATTGTCATCCAAGACGCAGTCCTGTATGTCCGAAAAGTGAAACCGAATCCAGTCGTTCAATTGGGACACCTCAAAGCCTTGGAAACAAAACCAGCCCAGTACCCTATCCGGCGTGTGCAAACCAAAGTGTTCTCTGTGTCGGATGGAAATATGAGCGCCAACAAAGAAAACCTGTTCCTGCGGGAACTACCCAAGCGATTGGTCCTGGCCTGTGTGGAAAATACCAGTTTCAGTGGAGCCTATCCAGAAAACTCGTTTGATTTTAAACATTTCGGCATCAATATTGTGGCCCTGCATGTGGACGGACAACAGGTCCCAGCCACGGCCTTAACACCGAACTTTGGGCGCGCGAATTTCATTCGAGCCTATCAGAGCCTGTTTACAGCCACCGGTCAAATCAACCAGGACGAAGGGAATATGATCAGTCGGGCGGACTACGCGAACGGATACACGTTGTTCTGTTTCGATCTGACCCCCACCTTAGAGAACGACCATCAGCTGGCCCTGGCCAAGCAAGGCAATTTACGGTTGGAAATCCACTTTGCACGAGCCCTCCGGAGCACCGTCAATGTGATCTGCTACGCCGAGTTTGACAACATCATTCAAGTGGACAAGGCGCGCAACGTCCTGTGTGACTTCTCCACCTAACATGGATACAGACCAGATAACCACCGTGCTGGAGAATGACCCAGGGACACGTATGGTCTTTCAAGGGGTGTTCGGCCGAGATGTGTTCCCATTAGACCGTATGTATCCTGCTGCTTACGTTCTCAACACGGACCCGATGGATCGGCCCGGTGAACATTGGGTGGGCGTGTACTGCACAGAACAGCAGGGCGAATACTTTGAGCCGTACGCGGCCTGCCACCCGTCCATCCCGATTTAACAGACTTCATGGATCAAGGCACAGAGACGTGGTGTTGGAACAGTCAAACGTTGCGAAGCCTGACCAGTAGCGTGTGCGGACAATATTGCTTGTTTTACCTGTACCATCGATGCCGGGGAAGAACCTTATCTACCAACGTACAGATGTTTGACGAGTACCCCAAGGCCGAGGACCGCGATGTACTCGTATATGACTGGACCGCCCATCATTTCAATGTACAAGCCCCGTTCTGGGCTTAAGTTCTTTCAATGTACAAGCCCCCTGTTCTGGGCTAAAGTTCTTTCACGAAAAGCCCCCTGTTCTGGGCTTAAGTTCTTTCAATGTACAAGTCCCCTGTTCTGGGCTTCAGTTTTCACGTAGTTGTTCTCACGTTGTTGTTGTTATTTATTGTTGAATAAAAAACAAAATGATATCTCACCAAAAAAACCTGTCTTGTGTGTTTTCTATATGAGCATAATGCATGAAGGCTATAACAGACATGTGGGGATTCGGTCAAACTGGCCTTGAACACCGTGGAGAAAGTAGCCAATCAGTGGCCCAGGATGGGGCCAATTGTAACCCATCAATGTCCAGAAAACAATGCAAGAGCACTGCAGTAAAATAGAGAGCCAATGAAATCAGCCCACAGACCAAGTACATGTTTTGGTCTAGGTTAAGAGTGGGCATTCCAGCACAAATTTTTTGACGAGGAGTTAAAAGTTACAAGAGCAACAGGTGGAGTGAAAACACTATAGAGGTTCGAGGTGCGGGAAGACATGACTGAATCCCCACATGTCACCACGAAGACGGTGAGTGGAGACTCGTCCAACACCTATAGACTAAGTTTATTACTATAAGTTCCATGGTTTCATGTATTTTTTCTTGCCAGTACGGTTCTGGGAAAAACTGAGGGTTCCCCGCTGGTCATTTAACATGGGCATAGTGCTGGCGATCTTGTCGGGCCGAATGTAAAATCCACTGCACACACACACACACGCACACACACACACGCACACACACACACACACACACACACACACGCGCGCGCGCGCGCGCAATGCGGTTAGGTCGTACACCAGTACATCTCGGTCCTCGAGTTGGAGGTAGATGAACTATGTGTGCTAAAAATAGATCACCAGCAAGCATGCTATCAAAGGGAAGCGGCTTCATACGACGGGTAGGAAACATGATAGGAATGCATGTACTGACCTGTCTGTGGGGGTTTCCCCCCAGAATTTCGCTGACGTCCATGTCTTCATCCGGGCACTTCACGTCCGCGCCTGCATCCGGGTATGTATGAGGTTCTTGAGGAGGCGACTTCATGTAGTGAGCTGTATGTGGGGGTTTTTTCGTTGACGTTTGTGTCTTTCATCTGGGCATTTGCCGTCCGCGCCTACATCCGGGTACTTCTATGTAGGTGTATAAAAGTGAGAATTTTTAGAGCATTGCTGCATTCATTGACCTGCTTCACCTCACCAGCCTGAGCCTGCCTCACCAGCCTGAGCCTATCTGACGAGAGGAGCTACGACACTCTGTCAACCACCAAGATGTTCACTTGCACAACTTGCCAGAAGCAGTTTACTCGCCCAGAAGATTTGCGACGGCACGAGTCCTCCATCCACAACGGCGCACGGTATACTTGTATAACCTGCGCACGGTCATTTAATCGGGAGGATCCTTTACTGCGCCACGTACGCTCATTCCACGAGGGCGCGACGGAACAATGTAATGAATGTGGTCAACTCTTCAAACGACCCAGTCAGTTAAGACGGCATCAGCGTTTGATTCATGCCCCGTCTCTACGGTTTGGGCGACAACTTCCCACTAAAGTGGCACCCAGGAGGGTCAGACCCAGTGAAGATGAGCCCGGGGAGACGAATACCACTGGTGATGCGATCACAGAGAGCCCGCATGTACCCACAGTTCAGAAGAGCCTAGATATCCAGCCAGTCCCTAGCATTATTATTGCTAGTCATACGCCTTACGACATCGAACATTTTCTGGAAGATGCAGTGGATGTTCCTAGCGATCTGTTACAGGACGCCCATCCAGTGAGTGACATCTATCGGCGCCAATGGCTCATGATACGGCACGTTTTCCACCGTGATCGCCCTATTCCAGATATCTACAATTTCCCACTGACCGATCTCACCCTTCTACGCAGCTACGTGGAAGCCATCTTCAATGACCAAGCTACGGTCTTCAAATTGAATGTCGCTTTCGGGTACATCTTACGTCACAAAGAGACGAGCCAGTTACGGTATTATTATGCCAGTAATAACAGCCATGTGTTTGACCAGCCGTTCACCATCATTAACCGGGCATCGCTAGAGACGATGCTGGAGAAACTGGACACCGTGGATCCCTTGAGATGGGCACATCGTCAACGCCCCAACACACAATGGGTCGTAGAGAGGGTCACCAATGTTACGTTCTTCGTTACCAAGCTGATCGACCACCCCCATCGGCTGAGTGCGTCACCCTTCCACTGATGAATAGCATAACATGCCGTATATACTCTCTATGTCTACATGCTGATCGTTGACTTGAGCTCAGTAAACACTTGTACCTAATGTGACGGTGCGTTAAATAATAAAACATGGTGTTTGATATTTCAATTTGTTTCGCTGTGAACATAATAAACATACCCAGGGCGGCTCCCCCAGCCTGGGTATGATGTAACATTGGGGATAATAAACTGTATAAACATTGCTGAACTTGTTGTTATTCACGACAACCGCTATCCGCTATACTTGGATGAAATATATACCCCGATGTGATATAGTGCGCTTGGCTGGTGAGGCTCAGGCAAGTAGCTCCTCTCGTCAGATAGGCTCAGGCTGGTCAGACAGGCTCAGGCTGGTCAGATCAATCAGGCCAATGAATGCAGCAATGCCCTAAAAATTCCCACTTTTATAACCTACATGGAAGTACCCGGATGCAGGCGCGGACGTAGGCGAAAGCATTCTAGTACCCGGATGTAGGCGCAGACGTGAGCGAAATTCTAGTACCCGTCCATTGGTTCTTTTATCGATCGCTCATTGGTTCTTTTTCTCGACCGCTTACTGGCCCAAATGGAACTGCCCATCCTTCCCAGGTTAATTTACAATCCCCTTTTTGTGTTCAAGCTCTGTATATCGATGCCACAACATTGTTGCCGATCCTTGCCGAAAGGGAAACCTTTTGACCTGGATGTGACTTTTGACCTTTTGACCCGAAATTCACCCGCGCACTTTCGGTGATGCCGCGCAGGCGTGCGGCCGGATAACCCACGCGCGCTGCGGCAGGGGCGGGCCGGACCGGGCCGGGAAAAACCCGGATGGAAAATCCGGACCATACGTCTAAGGGAAAATTGGAACTCTTCTGGGTTCGGAGGTAGTTTTTGTGAAACCGGAAGTGACGTCACACACTTGCGCAGAACCACCAAACCACAACCATGGACCCATAATGGTTGGTCAAACACACTGCCACGCACCCCCCAAATGCCTGCTTTCTATACTACGGCCAGACTACGCATGCGGAGACTCTTGAACACGGACGAACCATTAGCACAGTCGGATGCTCCTCCACGAGAGCTTCAAAATAAGACCTCAGACGACACCATCGGACCACTAGGGGCTCACCTAGACCCCAAAATGTCTATTTCCATACCCTTTCCTCACAATTCCTGCTTGCGCATGCGCAGAATGACGTCAGTTCCACGTCACACCCATCCCGTCAGATGCTCCTTCATGAATGGTTCACATTGATACCTCATACGACTCCATCGGACCAATAGGGGCCAACCTAGACCCCAAAACGTATATTTCCATACTCTTTGTCTACTGCGCATGCGCAGAATGACGTCAGTTCCACGTCACACCCATTCCCTCGGATGCTCCTTCACGAATGGTTCACATTGATACCTCATACGACTCCATCGGACCAATAGTGGCCCACCTAAACCCCAAAACGTCTATTTCCATACACTTTGTCTACTGCGCATGCGCAGAATGACGTCAGTTCCACGTGACACCCATCCCGTTGGATGCCCCTTCACGAATGCTTCACTTTGACACCTCACTCGATCCAATCGGTATACTAGGGACCCCTCTTGCTCCTGAAGATTGCCGGAGAATGCCGGAGAATTTGGGACTACTTTCTGTCCGCGGAGGCAGACCGCATCACCACCAGACCGCATCACCACGGAGGAATACACACGCCCGATTCACGCAGACCGGAAGTGACGTCATACATGATGTCACACTTGCGCAGAACACTCCTGCGCACATCGCCACAAAATCGTCATACCTGCGCACAACACTCCCGCGCACACCCGCTCTACAATTTCCGCGCATGCGCAGTGAGGCGCCAGAGCCTTTAAATGAGTTTACCGTACTACTGATGTAATAGCCATATCAAGTCATCTGTTGGAAAATGACGAACTGTGTGACCGTCAGATAGTAGAAAAGGCCCAAACGAGGGAATATTTATTTAATGCAAGTCCGTATTCAGACAAATATCAAACCAAATACAAATACCATAGCAAACTTGCTGTTGATGTTGAGGTAATATGGACAAGAAGGGCCCATCTGTCTCGAGCGCCAGTCATTCCAGAATTTTCTGATGTCCCAATCTTACCTTTGGAGTCTTTCTGCAGAGCATGCTCTAGGGCGAAGTCCGGGAACATCGCATTGAATATCGATGTGATAGAACATCGCCAGACAACATGCCCTCTGGGAATACTTCGTGGATTTCTGTATCAGGTAATATTTATGTTAACCAAATATAAGTTCCTCACTAGAAATAGCGTGGGTGACAAAATGATCTATCAATGAGTTTCCAAGTGGAATTTCCCAAACAATGCCAATGTATTCGTTTTAAAGTGTGAAGATCTCCGAAAGCTGGATACCAAATATGAAATACGTGTTCGACAGTTGACCCATTGAGCTCATTAAGAGATCTGTGTCTGATCGCAATCCTGTTTTTTTCAGTCCTGTTTTTCACCTGTCCTTTTTAGAAACTTCAAATGACTCATACATAGTTGGTCACTTCTGGTTGGTGTCCCCGGCGACATGTCTTTATTTTTTCAGCCACTAGCACATTACCCGTGTGGTGATTACGTCATTCCCTACACCTTTCCGACCCCTCTACAGTTACAGCCCACCATTTCTAAAAACGTCCGTGAAGATAGAGACACGAGTCCTGTGCAGGGAACAGACGCACCCTGGATTAACATTTCCATTAAAGCATCGTACTTTGATGTTACGGACTGACGCACGAACAGACGGACGGCTCCTTTTATAAGATAAATTGGCCAAATAATTCCTATCGCAACCTTCCTAAGTTTTCAGTTGTGAGCTTGTTTGCTCATATGGACCTGTAATAGTGACTGTCATCCAGAAACTCTGTAGCTACTCTGCCCTCAATCCCACCGGATAGCTTGCAGTCCAGATTTACTCTTTCATCTGCTTGCAATTAACTTACGATATGATTCTATTCTGAAAAATATGATCACTACGCTTTGCATCACAGTTAGTCGGATATGCAGCCAAAATATGATATTTAATACTTCTGATATATATTCAGTGTTGGGTCTGCCGTAGTAACATCTCAATTCAGTTAAGCGCCGCATTCCCCAAGACTGGTGACATTGTTGTCAGTCAGTATCACATATATTTTCAGATCAGCCGTCGCGATGACTCCATAATTAATCCATAGGGCATTTCTTTCTCGACTTGAAAAGGGGAACACGGATGAGAACTCTTACTGACATCGATTGAACTATGAATTGTACACTGAGAAATTTGGTAGAAGATCTCTACCTGATTTGCACGTTTCCGGGGAATAATACGGAGTAAACGTCATCGAGTTTTGCCTGTATGTTGCTATAGGACGCTGGCATCGGCCACCTTTCCTAGCTAATGGAATTTCGCATTTCATTAAATAAATACCTTGAGCATCGTGATGGAGGGTATAATGAAATGTGAAGTACACAACAGGCTTGCTGTTGTTGTTCTCTCATTCGACTAGCCAATCAGGATAGCGCTTTGTACGGGCTATACCTTGGAGCTACGTGTCTGTCACTCACTCAGCTCAATCAGTCACTGATTCATTTCATTTCATTTCATTTATTCACCAAGATAAATTAATTATACAATGTATAGTTGTAAAATGCAGTTGGCGGGAATAAAACCCCAGAGGGCTTGTTCTATCCCTGTAGAAACAGTTCGATTATACATAAGAATATAACTTAAAGCTGGTGAATGTTGATATGAATGTAAGCGGTGAGAACAATATATAAATAAAAGCAAACACGTATCCTCGGACAATCAGCAAACTATGTTTGGTTAATGTATTGATATTGATCTATATGGATAATACTAGAGCAGCACACTGGGGGAATAAATATTGTTGATATGGTGCGATTTTGATGATGATTTAAACATGGAAATGAATGAAAATGTTTTTAAATCAGGGGGTAACTTGTTCCATATTCGAGGTCCTTTAACCCTCATAGAATGAAATGATAGGTCAGATAAATAAAACGGTCTGTATAGATTTGTATTGGATCGACGTGTGACATACGAGTGAACGTCAGAGATTTTTGTGAAGAAGTTCCGAAATGATAAAGGCAAAAGTGTGGTAAAGAAAATGAACCTATGAATGAATAGCAGAGTGAGATGGTCATTTAGTTCAGTGATCGGCAAAATATTCAATTCAACGAAAAGTGGGTCAGTGTGCGCGAGTCTATCGGTTGAAGCTATTATGCGAATGATTCGTTTTTGGAGTATTTTTAGTGGCTGAAGATGAGTCAACCACTAACTCACTCACTCACGTTCTCATTCACCCGTTCGTGTTTCAATTATTTACTCATTCAGTCACTCGGTACCCAGGGGAAGGTAAGTCTACATGGTAGACAGACCCATAATGCCCGACCCAACAACACTAGCATTTTCAGGACTCTCGTATCTTCTCTAGACACACGTCTACATACATCTCCAAGGTACAATAGTCGCCCATATGAGTTAGTGTATAAGGTTGTAGATAGGCATCTCTAGATCATCTTTGGATCAGATATGGTCCCTAAGCCGCCTCAACATGCCCCTGCGCACCGGCAAAATTCCCGCTTTCTCTACTACTTCTCGACTGTGCATGCGCGCCTACGTTTCTTTCAGTCAAAACCGTAGCCTACATGCCGAGAGCTTCAAGATGAAACCTTGTATGGTCAATTTGGACCAAGTATGACCCCTAGATAGATCAAATTATAACACATATAAGGGAAATTACAAGCGTCTGGTCCGTCATTCATAATTCAGCCGTCGTCCATTAGAGAATATCCGCGTCCATAATCCAAAGGCCTATTCCATATTCCATATAACAGTATTAGCACCAAATTCAAAAAGACAATCATAGTATACATAAACATAGGCTTGTTTCCTGCAAGAGAGAAGCGGTCAACAGTTTTCAATGATGCCGGCAAGACATCATGATGCTCCAAAAATATCAAATCAAAGGGAAACACTCATCTGCACCCTTAAAATGCCCATTTTCGCCACGAAGCCCCATAGCGTCGTTTCCGGTCCACAGCCATCGTCGTCTACATGCCAAGAGACATCATGCACGCTATATTTGGACCAAGAATGGTCTCTTAATCGCTCAAAAATACCCCTACATACCCACAAATTGCCCAGTTTCGCTACTACTCCGCTACTGCACATGTTGGTCGTTTCCGCTCAGAACCACCCCAAGCGTAGTCTACATGCCAAGCCCAACAAGATGGGACCAACCACGATCACTCCATATCATCCTACTTAGACCCAGTTGACGGGGAGTTTTCTCATCATGAAGTCCGTTGTCCGCATTTGTTTTCCACGAAAAATCCTAATTGTGCATCTAACCCACCCATCACGTGATCGACCATGATGAGCGCTTCATGTTGACATCCTAACGGACCCCTTAGGACCCATTTTGGCCCACCTAGACCAATTTGGCGGCGTGATCAGTTTTTCCGTATTTTTCCCCTGACAATCCTAGTTTTACATCCACCGCTGACAATGATACGACTTAGCCACCCATCGCCTGACCGGTTTACGAGTTCTTCAAGTTGACGCCCTCCCCGATCACTGTGGACCCCAAGTGGTTAACCTAGACCCATTTGACGTGGGATTTCCCCCATTTGGGATATAAAGTCCGAGTTCCCGCTTTCTATGATTCCAAGAAAAATCCTAGTTTTTTCATCAACTCGGCTTATCACGTGACCCTCAGTTTCCTCACACCCCCACCCCAGAAATCCAACAAGCTCGGTGTCCTCTATACTACTTTCAAATCTGTACTCACTATGTCGTAACTAAAACATCGATGAAGTTGCGAATATGTGTCAATGAAGAGAGTAAATCCTTGAAAGCTCGTCAATATGTACAAAGTCCATTTGAGTTGTCTCCCCATGTTCTTACTCATAAACCTTTGACAATTTGAGCATCCATATTTGTGGTTAAGAGTTAGATACATTTGCTTTTTTTGGTTCAACGGTTCGACAGTTTGACACTTTGGCTCTCCCTTTTGAAGCTCGACAGATTCGACAGTTTGACACTTTCACCGTGTCCTTTTGAGTTGTCTTCTCTTGGTCATCCTTATAAATCTTCAACAATTTCGCAGATATGATAAGAATGCAGGTTCCCCCTTTCCTGGTTCGACGGTTGGGCAGTTTGCCACTTTCTCAATGTCTTTTTGAGTTACCTCCTCTTGGCCTTCTTTATGAATCTTTAACAATTTCACATAATGACTCAACTGCAGGTTCTCATTCTCCAGGTTCAATGGTTCGACAGTTTGACACTCGCCGCTCCTTTTCTAGCTCGACAGATTAGACAGTTTGACACTTTCACTGCATCCCTTCGCATTGTCTCTCCTGGGTCTTCTTCATCAGAGTTTGATAATTTGACAGATACAACTGGACTGTAGGCTCCCCTTTTCCTGGTTTGAAAGTTCGACAGTTTGATTCTTTCACCATATACATTTCTGTTCACCATATACATTTCTGTTCTCTCCTCTATCTTATTTATAAACCTTCGACAATTTCACAGATGACTGCGGGTTCCCCTATTTATGGTTCGACGGTTCGACAGTTTGACACTTTGGCCCTCTCCTTTTCTAGCTTGACAGATTCGACAGTTTGACACTTTCATCACTTCCATTCGAGTTTTTTCCCCATATTCTTCCTCACAAACGTTCTACAATTTAAGCATCCCTATTTGTGGTTCAGAGTTAGATACGTTGACTTTTCTTGGTTCAACGGCTCCACAGTTTGACACTTTGGCTCTCTCTTTTGAAGCTCTTGGCATTCTTTATGAATGTTCAACAAATTACACTTTCAGCACATCCATTTCAGTTCGCCCCTTGGTCAATAAACCTTCGACAATTTGACAGATAACTGCAGGTTCCTCTATTCCTTGCTTGACAGTTCGACAGTTTGACACTTACGCCATCTTCTTTTCTAGCTCGACAGATTCGACAGTTTGACACTTTCACGGCATTCATTTGAGTTGTCTCCCCATGTTCTTACTCATAAACCTTTGATATTCGTGGTTCAGAGTCAGATACATTTGCTTTTACTGGTTCGACGGTTCGACAGTTTGACACTTTGGCTCTCCCTTTTGAAGCTCGACAGACTCGATTGTTTGACACTTTCACCATGTCCTTATGAGTTGTCTTCTCTTGGCCATCCTTATAAATGTTCAACAATGGGATTCGCCAGTCCGAACTGACGCCAGGTGGCTATGTGTACCAAGGGGTAATTGGCGCATGCCCATGTCATTTTTCTGGACATCACAAAGGCAACGTGATAATGTAACAACGTTTTGAGCGTCATTTTTATGACGTAACGTCTTCTTTACCTGTCGAAGTACTAGTGCTGCCTGAGTGTGGCTGGCGATCCCCATTTCACAGCTAGGACTAAACTGCAGGTTCTTCTTTTCCTGGTTCGACAGTTCAACAGTTTGAGAGTTTTCCGCTTTCTAAACATCTTTTTGAGTTGTCTCCTCCTGGCCTTTTATATATGAATCTTCAACAATTTCACAGGTAGGACTCTACTGCAGTTTCTCCTTTTCCTGGTTTCGACGGTTCGACAGTTTGACACTTTGGCGCTCTCCTTTTCTAGCACAACAAATTCGACTGACACTTTCATCATGTCCTTGTGAGTTGTATTCTCTTGGCCATCCTTATAAATATTCAACAATTTCACAGCTACGAGTAGACAGCAGGTTCCCCTATTCCTGGTTCGACGGTTCGACAGTTTGAGAGTTCGCCACTTTCTAAACATCCATCTTTTTCAGTTGTCTCCTCCTGACCTTCTATATGGAGCTTGAACTATTTCACAGATAGGACTCGACTGCAAGTTTCACTTGGTTGGACGGTTCGACAGTTTGACACTTTGGCTCTCTCTTTTGAAGCTTGACAGATTCGACTGTTTGACACTTTCACCGTGTCCTTATGAGTGGTCTTCTCTTGGCCATCCTTATAATGTTCAACAATTTCACAGCTAGGACTAGACTGCAGGTTCCTCTTTTCCTTGTTCGACGGTTCGCCAGTTTGAGAGTTTGCCACTTTGTAAACATCTTTTTGAGTTGTCTCCTCTTGGCCTTCTATATGAATCTTTCACAGATAGGAATCGACTGCAGGTTCCGCTTTTCTTGGTTGGACGGTTCGACAGTTTGACACTTTGGCTCACTCTTTTAAAGCTCGACAGATTCGGCTGTTTGACACTTTCACCGTGTCCTTATGAGTTGTCTTCTCTTGGTCATCCATATAAATGTTCAACGATTTCACAGATAAGACTCGACTGCAGGTTCCACTTTCCTTGGTTGGACGGTTCAACAGTTTGACACTTTGGCTCTCTCTTGTGAAGCTTGACAGATTCGACAGTTGAAAATTCACCCTGTTCTTTTGAATTGTCTCCCCTTGGTCATCTTTATAAGACTTAGGTAATTTGACAGATATAACTTGACTGCAGGTTCCCCTTTTCCTAGATCTAACTTGAAACGAAAACGATCTATTTCCTCTATTCTCTTTAGTGAAATTTCAATCCCGATTTTTAGGAGGTTTAACATCAAAATAAATCTGCAATTGATAATAGAGTTATGATTTTATATGCGGCATCTACGGCCGTCTAGGACAGCAGAGCTGCATTGGCTCAATAGCCCTCCCCTGGACCCTCACCCGAAGTCCTAGGATAGTAGCCCCATCAATCCAAAAATGCTTCCCTCATGCCTACTTTGGCAAAGGTGCACCTCACATGTCATAGATGGGAGCAAGCGTTCTAAAACATTGTTTGGACATTCATTGGACTCCTGCTGTATTGTTTCAGAAAGACGATTAACTGTTTGAAGAGTTTTGGAAATTCAGTCTGGTTACAATTTGTTATTGCTATTTGCTATTAAGCAGTCCCTCCAAGGATGACCCGTGAGTCATTCTCATTCATGTTTTGTCTGTATAGGCTATTGCCGTATCTCATCGTCTGATCTCATTGCCCTTAGGAAAAATTATTCTGGTTTTGTTAAACCACAGAAGTATTATAATTGTATTGTTCTGCTAAGACGTTCTATGATGGTTCATGTACCATGTAATATAATACATGTATAAGATATTTGCTCATGTAGCATTTATTCAAACAAGAAGTGCCGTGACGTTTTTGTACAAGCAAGAAGTACTGTGATGGTTTTGTTCAACCAAGAAGTACTATGATGGACAGTGTATTGCCGTAGGCATTGACTTCAGCAAAGATATACTATTATGGTTTGTTCACCCAAGAAATACTATAGTTGTGTTCAACCAAGAAGTAATATGGTTTTCTTGTGGGAGGAAACCTGACAGTGTCAGATGTCACATTGTGTGTATATTTTGCATGAGCTGCATACACGTTACTAGGACAATAAGACAAAAAGTGATGAGCATGATTTGCAGAGGTTTACATTCACAATCCGCTCTGACATTCGAATTCACATACATTCTTCCCTAACACCTCTTGGACAGTCGACTTCAAATACATTCCTCCCTAACTGCGCTTGGACAGTTAGGGAGGAATGTACATTCCTCCCTAACACCACTCTGACACTCGGCCTCACATACATTCGTCCCTAACTCCGCTCTGACATTCGAATTCACATACATTCTTCCCTAACACCTCTTGGACACTCGACTCCACATACATTCTTCCCTAACACTGCTTGGACAGTCGGCATCAAGAAGATTCCTCTCTACCTGCGCTTTGACACTCGATTTCACATACATTCTTCCCTAACACTGGTTGTACAGTCGACATCAAGAAGATTCCTCCCTAACTCCGCTTTGACACTCGACTTCGCATACATTCTTCCCAACACCGCTTGGACACTCGACTTCATGTACTTTCCCTAAAAACGCTGTGTCCGTCGACTTCACATACATTTCTCCCTAACACTGCTTTATATGATTTTGATAGCTGAAATGAACCTGAACCTGATAGAGTTAGGTATGTTTCAGAACTAAGTCCTATCCCGCTTTGACACACGAGTTCGCTACATTCCTCCCTAACACCACTCTGTAAATAGACTACAAGCACACTTTGGTTGAGAAATTTGATTTTGATAGCTGAAATGAACCTGAACCCGATAGTTCTTAAGCATACCTAACCATAAGTTCCAATTCCACTTGGACACTCGACTTCAATGTATATTCCTCCCATACAACACTTTGACACTCGACTCCACATATATTCATCCCTAACAACACTTTGACACTCAAGTTCACATACATTCCTGCCTAACACCAGTCTGATGCTCGACTTCACATACATTCTTCCCTAACTACACTTTGACACTAGACTTCACCTACCTTCTTCCCTAACACCGCTTGGGCAGTCGACTTGAAGTACATCCTCCCTAACTCCGCTTTGACATTCGAGTTCACACACATTCTTTCCTAGCGCCGCTTGGACAGTCGACTTCACGTACATTCCCTGAAAACGCGTTGACATTCTGCTTTTACAGTCGACTTCATATACATTTCTCCCTAACACCGCTCTGACACTCGACCTTACATACATTCCTTCCTAACTCAGCTTTGACACTCGACTTCACATACATTCTTCCCTAACACTGCTTGGACAGTCGACTTCAGCTACATTCCTCCCTAACTCCGCTTTGACACTCTGCTTCACATACATTCTTCCCAACACCGCTTGACATCATGTACTTTCCCTGAAAACGATGTGTCTGCCGACTTCACATACATTTCTCCTTAACACTGCTTTATATGATTTTGATAGCTGAAATAACCCTGAGCCTGATAGTTCTGAAACATACCTAAACCTAAGTCCTATCCCGCATTGACACACGAGTTCGCATACATTCCTCCCTAACACCGCTCTGTAAGTAGACTAAAAGCACGCTTTGGTTGAGAAATTATTTGATTTGATAGCTGAAATGAACCTGAACCGGATAGTTCTAAAACATACCTAACCCTAAGTTCCAATTCCACTTGGACACTCGACTTCAATGTACATTCCTCCCTTACAACACTTTAACACTCGACTTCACATACATTCAACCCTAACAACGCTTTGACACTCGAATTCACATACATTCCTGCCTAACACCAGTCTGACGCTTGACCTCACATACATTCTTCCCTAACTCCGCTTTGACACTAGACTTCACATACATTCTTCCCTAACACAGCTTGGACAGTTGACTTCAAGTACATTCCTTCCTAACTTCGCTTTGACAACCAACTTCAGATATATTATTCCCTAACACCGCTTGGACAGTCGACTTGAAGTACATTCCCTCAAAATGCTTTGACGCTCCACTTCACATACATTCCTCCCTAATACCACTCTGACACTCGACCACACATACATTCCTCCCTAACTCTGCTTTCACACTGGACTTCACATATTTTCTGCGCCAACACCGCTTGGACAGTCGACTTCAAGTACATTCCTCCCTAACTGCGCTTTGACAATCGACTTCACATGCATTCTTCCCTAACACCACTTGGACAGTCGACCTCAAGAAAATTCTTCCCTAACTCCGCTCTGACACTCGACTATGCATACATTCTTCCCTAACACCGCTTGGACACTCGGCTTCATGTACATTCCCTGAAATGCTTCGTCTCTCTACTTCACATACATTCTTGCCTAACACTGCTTTATCTGATTTTGATAGCTGGAATGAACCTGGACCTGATAGTTGTGAAACATGCCTAACCCTAAGTCCTATTCCGCTTTGACACTCGACTTAGCATACATTCCTCCCTAACACCGCTCTGTAACTAGAATACAAGTACACTTTGGTGGAGAAATTTCTTGATTTTGATAGCTGAAATGAAGGTGAAGCTGATAGTTCTAAAAAATACCTAACCCTAAGTCGGAATTTCACTTGGACACTCGAAGTTCACATACATTCCTCTCTAATACTGCTTTGACACTTCACATACATTCCACCCTAACAACGCTTTGACACTCGAATTCGTATACATTCCTGCCTAACACTGGTCTGACACGCGACCTCACATACATTCCTCCCTAACTTCGCTTTGACACGCAATTTCACATAAATTCTTCTCTAACACCGCTTGGACGCTTTGACCGTTGGCTTTGACACTCTACTTCACATACATTCCTCCCTAACAGCACTTTGACACTCGATCTCACATACATTTCTCCCTAATTGCGCTTTCACACTCGACTTTACATACATTCTTCCTTAACACCGCTTGAACAGTCGACTTCTAGGACATTCCTCCCTAACTCCGCTTTGACACTCGACTTCACATACATTCTTCCCTAAGACCGCTTGGACACACGCCTTCAAATACATACCCTGAAAATGCTTCAACACTCTACTTCACATACATTTCTCCCTAACACTGCTTTATATGATTTTGATAGCTGAAATGAACCTGAACCTGACAGTTGTAAAACATACTTAACCCTAAGTCCCAATTCCGCCTGGACACTCGACTTCATGTACATTCCTCCCAAACAACACTTTGACACTCGACTTCACACACATTCCTCCCAAATACTGCTTTGACACTTCACGTACATTCCTCCCTAACAACGCTTTGACACTCGAATTCACATACATTCTTCCCCAACACCGCTTGGGCAGTCTACTTCACGTACATTCCCTCAAAATGATTTGACACTCTGCTTTGACACTCGACTTCACATACATTCCTCCCTAACACGACACTCTTGATGTGCATTCCTCCAGCTACTCTGCTTCGACAGATCCTGGCTATCAGCACTGTCAAAGTAGACTACAAGTACAGTTTGATGAAGAAATTGATTTCGATAGCTGAATGAACATGAACCTGATAGTTATGTAAGTGCCAATGCCGCTTTGCCACTTGATTTCACATGCAATCCTCTCCAACACTACCCTGACATTCGACCTGACATACATTCTTCCCTAACACGCCTCTGAAACTCGACCCCACATACCTTCCTTCCTAACACCGCATTGACGCTATATATACCTTGTCAAAGTGTCGCTGTAAACTGTCGCCGAGGAAAAACAGTTACAAACTGTCAGAGAAACCTGCCGTCCGACAGAATATACTTTGTCAAAGTGTCGCTGCAAACTGTCGCCCCGGGAAAACAGTTTCAAAGTGTCGCGGCAATCTGTCATCTGACAGAATATACTTTGTCAATGTGTCGCTGCAAACTGACGCCCAGGAAAAACAGTTTCAAACTGTCGCAGCAATCCTTATCGAACCAGGTAGGAAAAGGACGCCTGAAGACAATTATATAGTTAAAGTGTTCGAGGTTTGTAAGAGAGGACCACAAGAGGGCAGACAAGTCAAAGGGATGCAGGAAAGTGTCAACTGTCGAATCTGTTGAAGTAGAAAAAGGAGAGACCTGAAGTGTCAAACTGTCGAACCAGGAAAAAGGGAGTCTGCAATGAAGTTCAAGTGTATCTGTCAAATCCAAGGGGAGGCAAGACAAATCGCGGTGCATGCTAAACTGTCAATTCTGTCGCGCTAGAAAGGGAGAGGACTAAAGTGTAACTGTCGAACCAGGAAAAGGGGGACCTGCATTCGAGACCTAGTGTGAACTTGTTGAAGATTCATAGTAAAGAAGGCCAAGAGGAGACAACTCAAAAGGATGTTGTGCAAGTGTCAAAATGTAGAGCTACACAATAGAGAGCCAAAGTTTCAAACTGTTGAACCTGGAATTGTCGGGTTAAAGTGTTGAAGGATTCTAAGAGGGGGCCATAAGAGGGCAGAAAACACAAAGGGACTCGGTAAAGTGTCAAAGTGTCGAATCTGTTGAGCTAGAAAAAGGGGAGACCCAACATCTCAAACTGTCGAACCACAAAAAGGGGGAGTCTGCAATTTGTCGAATTGTAGAAGGTTTATAAAGAATACCAAGGGGAGACAACACAATGGATGCAGTGAAACTGCTGAGCTGTCGAATCTGTCGAGCTAGAAAAGGAGAGAGCCAAAGTGTCAAACTGTCGAACGACGAACCAGGATAAGTGGAACCTGCAGTGGAGACCTGCCTGTGAAACTGTTGAAGATTTATAAAAAAGGCCAAGAGGAGAACTCAAAAGGATGTTGTGAAAGTGTCAGACTGTCAAGCTACAAAATAGAGAGCTAAATTGTCGAACTGTCGAATAGTCAAATCAGGAAATGGGGGCATCTACAGTCAAGTTGTATCTGTCATATTGTCGAAGGTTTATAAAGAAGAACAATGTGGACACAACTGACATGGATCCGGTGAAAGTGTCAAACTGTCTAATCTGTCAAACTAGAGAAGGAATGGGCCAAAGTGTCAAACTGTCTAATCTGTCGAACTAGAAAAAGGAGCGGGCCAAAGTGTCAAACTGTGTAATCTGTCGAACTAGAGAAGGAATGGGCCAAAGTGTCAAACTGTCTAATCTGTCGAACTAGAAAAAGGAGCGAGCCAAAGGGTCAAACTGTCTAATCTGTCGAACTAGAGAAGGAATAGGCCAAAGTGTTAAACTGTCTAATCTGTCGAACTAGAGAAGGAATGGGGCAAAGTGTCAAACTGTCTAATCTGTCGAACTAGAGAAGGAATGGGCCAAAGTGTCAAACTGTCTAATCTGTCGAACTAGAAAAAGGAGAAGGCCAAAGTGTCAAACTGTCGAACCACCGAACCAGGAAAAGGGGAGCTTGTAGTCATCTGTCAGATTATCAGAGTTTTATAAATAAGACCAAGGGGAGACAATTTCTTTTAGATTTTTTTTTTAATTTCTGTATGATTCATACATGGAAATAAAGTATTGTATGGTATCTGTCAAACTGTCAAAGGTTTATTTAGAAGACCAAGGGGACACAACTCAAATTATCTGATCAGTCAAGCTAGGAAAGGAAAGGGCCAATGTGTCAACTGCGAAGGTTTATAAGCAAGACTAAGGGAGACAACTTGAAGAGTCTAAAAATAAAAATCAATGCATACGGTCAAGGTGTCAAAGTGTCAAACTGTCGAACTGTCAAACTAGGAATAGGGGTGCCCAGCGAAATAACACTATATATCAGGATTATCTGTCAAATTGTTAGAAATCAGACGTAATAATAATACCAAAGGGAGACAACTCAAAGGGCTGCGGTGAACATGACAGACTGCGATACCAGTCATGTTTATGTTGAAATGAAGATTTACAATACAAGGGGATACAATTTAAAGAGTCGAATCAATTATGTTCACATTCGATTATAACAATACATATCAATATCACTTCACGCCCCCAATAACTCAGGTGGTGTCATTTCAACAGGGTAGACCTAACTTGCACACGTTACATGCATGTATAGACTATACAACAAAAATAACAACAGTGGCAAGCATCCGCCCAGAAAAAAGGATAAACATTTTACAGATAAAACATATAAGGAGGGATGTATGGTTGATGAATTTAGTACAATGGTAAGGATTGCCGTTATATGACCATCAAACGAGATAGGCTGGTGTGATAAAGGCCTCTGGCTGTGTCAAAAACTTGATCTGTGAATTGAATAACTGTTCATATGCGGAATTGGGATTTGCTATTTTGATGCTGAAAACCCAGCTACCACCCCCACCCATCCACCGTTTCTCGTGATTGCTTACATGAGGGATGGACCAGTTGTTTAGTCGATATGACAATCAGACACATTAAATAAGAGTCATTCTGTGTGCGCTTTTTAACTTTGAGTCTTGATAGTGTCACACAACTTTCAAAATTGTACTATATTCCAGCTTATTTATGCATATAATATAAATATATATATGAAACCTTTGTGAATTTTCGATAATTTACTAACTTTGCCATAGAAATATGTATACCCACTTGTTCAATTAACGCAAGGGGTTGAATAACTTACCAGCGTAACATGAGTAATCGGGTATATGCATAGAAATCTCATATATGTCCTATTCCCACCACCCTGGTTATCTTGCGAAGGATGTTTAGTTACTGAATATGTAATAATCCCAGTTTTATTACTTAATAAGTAATGCACCCCTTCAAACTAAGAATGTCGTATTTTTCTTTTATTTTGGGTCATACTCTCCGAATAAGGCATGTGTTATCCATGCAACATCACTCTCACGCTCTCTTAGCCAGTAAATGTTGGTTTGTTTAGGCGTGTGTGTGTGACCATTTAGGTCACACACACACACACACACACACACACACACACACACACATATCTAATGCAATTTCATTTCTACACTATACGCATGGATTACAAAACTATGTAGATACTACGTTGATGGTGATATTAGACGTGTTTATACCGATAATATCCTTATATTTCGTCAGTTCATCACAAAGTTTCTCTTCACTGCTACATATAGAAAGTCAGTTTTGTTTATATAAACTTTATTATTACGTATAAATAAAAACACATGTTTTGTCTCCTTCTTTTCAGTGAAATTTTGGCGCGACAATCAGATACTTTAACATTAACTAGGGGTCATTCTGTGCGCGCGGTATACTCTCAAATTGCGCCATATTCCAGCTCATATCTGCATATAATATAAATATATAATATACTTATATATTATTTCGGAAGCCTTTGCGGATTTTCGATAATTTACAAACTTTACCCTAGAAATAAACGTGTCCAATAAAACGCTGGGTTGAAAAGCTCACCAGCATAACATGAATAATCGACCGTATGCATAAGGCAACATTTTCACTCGGCTCGAAGGCCACTATCCTACATTCAATTTGAGGAGATTTATTTCAGGTTTTATGAATAGACATAATTTATATTTATGCTCTGTTAGTCTGTAAGGAATAACAAGAAGGTTAGTTTGGTGAAAGTCTGGGCCACTGCATGACTGTTTACTAGAACACATTAAGAACTGAGTGATATTCAAGAAATAAAATTTGGAAATTGTATTTCATATAAAGTCATATTTGCCTTCTTACACTTAGTAGATTATATGTATAATTGGTAACGGATGTTCTTCTTTTAAGCGAGCTTTTGTTGATACTATTGTGAATGTTAGACAGTATATTTTCACGAATTACTGATAATTGAACAATCTAATTAAAATTTCATTGATACTGAAATAAAATACATTATTCAAGCTTTTTAAGGTTTTGAAGGTCGATAGTCACGTTGTTACTCATTATTCTTTGACTCATTTTCTATTTATTACTTTAAAGCGTGAAAAGAAGAAACACATCTTGAGACTAACATATTTCCAATGCTATGCTTCCGCTGATGTCCGCGCGATGCCTATATTAGTAGCGTTTTATAGTATGAATTATCTCATTTATTCTACACCATGGATGTTCATGCCATGATTTTAAGAGCGGCGAGGTTTAGGCGCATCATGCCTGTCGTCAACTTCAGGGCGAGGGCTGATGCACCCCGGCAAGATGATGACAATTGGGGTCGTTGCTGTATCTGTCTGGAGAACAAAGTGACCATACTCCGGGAACCATGCACACACGTCCCCTTTTGTGGGAGGCGTTTGGTCACCTACCTAAGAGATGTCCTTCACCCAAATAACCATGACCACCAACTGTCTTGCCCCATCTGTCGGAGATCAGTTAGGAGAGTGGAAAAATTTACATCTAGCTCTCATTGAAAACCCGAAGCCCCTGTTCAGGGCCAACCATTTCACCCGAAAGAGAACTTCTATCTTTGCACAGACGGATGGATGAGTGAATGAACGAGTCAGAGAGAGATTGTGTGAGTCAATGAGCAATTGAAATGTATGAGTCAGTGAGTGTGAGTGATTGTGCGAGTCAATGACCAATTGAAAAGATGAATGAGTCAGTGAGTGACTGAGTGAGTGGGTGAGCAATGGAATGAATTAATGAGTCCGTGAGTGACCCAGTGAGTCAATGCATGAAATGATTGAAGGAGTCAGTGAGTGTGTGAAAGTGAGTGATTGATTGACTGAGTGATTGTATGGATGTGAGTAATCGCGTGTGTGTGTGATTGTGTGTGTGATTGTGTGAGTGTGAGTGATTGTGTGGCTGTGAATGATTGTGTGTAAGTGATTGTGTGTGAGTGATTGTGTAGGTGTCAGTGGTTGTGGGTGCGAGTGCGGTTGTGAGTGTGATTGATAGTGTGGGTGTGAGTGATTGTGTGTAAGTGATTGTGAGTGTTTGATTTTGTCAATAAATGAAATGGTTGAATGAGCGGCTGATTGTGTGAATGAGCGACTGATTGAGTGAGTGAGTGAGTGAATGAAATGAATGAATGAGTCTATGTGTGAAAATGTCAATGAGCCAATAAATGAATGAATCAGTGAATATGTAAAAGAGTCAATGAAATGAATGTTTGAATGAGTCAATAAAATGAATGTTTGAGTGAGCGACTGATTGTGTGAACGAGTCACTGAGTGAGTGAGTGAGCAACGACATGAATGATTGAGTGAGTGAATGAGTGAGTGGGGAATTTTTCAATGTTTGAATGAGTCAGTGAGTGTGTGAGTGAGTCAATGATTGAAATGATTGAATGAACGACTGACTGAGTAAGTCATGTATGAGTAAGTGAGTGCCTGAGTGATTGTGTGAGTCAATGAGCAACTGAAATGAATGAACGAGTCAGTGAGTGACTGAGTGAGCAATACAATGAATGAATGAGTCTGATTGACTGAGTGAGTCAATGAATGAAATGATTGAATGAGTCGTTGAGTGTGTGGAAGAGTCAATGAGCAATTGTAATGTTTGAATGAGTCAGCTAGTGTGTGAAAAAGTCAATGAGTAAATGAATGAGTCAGTGAGTGTGTAAATGAGTCATCGAAATGGATTTTTGAATGAGCGACTGATTGTGTGAATGAGTGACTGAGTGAGCAACGAAATGAATGACTGAGTGAGTGAATGAGTGAGTCAGCAATTTTGCAATGTTTGAAAGAGTCGGTGAGTATGTGATTGAGCCAAGCATTGAAATGATTGAATGAGCGACTGGTTGAGTCAGTGAGCGACTGAGTAGGTCAATGGGTAATGAATGAATGAGTCAGTGAGGGATTGTGTGAGTCAATGATCCACTGAAATGGATCAGTCATCAACTGATTGATTAACAATGTTCATTTTTTTCTGGAGTGAATGAAAAAAAAAGTTAGATCATGTCCTAACTAGCAGTGGTTGATGGATAGCTAAAATTGGGCACCAATCAGAGCACGGCTATCGTGTTGCTAAAAATAGACATCAATCAAATTTTAGGTATTTCCACCTTCTAAAAATATCAACCAATAAGAACACGGCTCTTGTATTGTCTAAAAATAGAGACCAATTACATTTGGGTATTCCCACCTTCTAAAAATATCCACCAATCAGAGCACATCTCTTGTATTGTCCAGAAATAGACACCAAATACATTTGGGTATTCCCACCTTCTAAAAATATTCACCAATCAAGGCGCGGCTCTTATGTCCCTGAAAATAGACACCAATCAAATTTTACGTATTTCCACCTTCTAAAAATATCCACTAATCGGAGAACGGCTCTTTTGCTGCTAAAAATAACCACCAATCAACGATCGACTTTTGTTTAGCCATCCACCACCGTATGCTATAAAAGCGACTATCCATCGTGTCATTGTTGAATCAACATGGATTAGGGGAGATTGGGGTACAGTGGGACATGGGGCACAGTGGGACAAGCCGTCTAGCTCATATCTCAATGACAGGAAGCACATTACATTGTTATCAGCAGAAAGCCTCCACCCCCATACAACTTTTATATTGATTACAAATAAAAACTATCATTGGAAAAGGTTTTGAGCAATCCAAGTAAATTTTTAGGAATGAGGATGATATTTTGGTATACCAAGTTTTCAGCTGTACTTCATTGCTGTTTTGTTACTACTGAGAGAGGATGGACAAATATACAATTTATTATCTCGGATGTATGTATTAGATTTTCTCATAAAGCGGAATATATCATTCACCCGGGGCAGACTGAGGCACTTTTGCTGGGGCACACTGGGACAGTAGTAATTAAATGGCAAAATTTACTTTCATCCTAAAAGTGCTATTAAAGTGCATAATTTTGTTTCCTAGATAGTAGTAATTGCTAATCGTATTGGATTTGATGAGTTTTACTAACACTTGCAAAGCCACGTGCTTTCATTGGCATGAGAATCACACAAAATATTTTTTCCTCAAGAATGCAACTAACTTAATCATCGCTGTTGAATCTTCTAAACGCCTATGAAACATATTAGTATATACTCAATAAAAATGTATTTTGATTATTGTCCCACCGCATCTTAGTGGGTGTCCCAGTGTACCCATATCCGGGGCAAACTGGGACACTTTTTTAAACTTTTTAAAAACGAATTCTGGAGAAAAGTATAACAGATATTTCAGAATTTTTGTATGATTATGTCCTACTAAATATACTTATAACTAGAGCATATAAGGTTACTCTGCAAGACAATGATAGCAGAGATATTTTCAAAAAATGTCCCAGAGTACCCCAATCTCATCTACTCTAAAATCAACTCCTTCACGGATGTAAATGCCTTGAACACTTGGGCGGCAGGGCGGGGCGCCTATTACGACGTTGCTGTAAATTTACGTCGAATACAACTACTCGACGATATTATCTGTCGCTCCGTGTCCACGAACCCTCGCATCCGCTGCGATGTTTGCTCTCAAACCTTCACGAATCGAAGTATTTGCTTCAACATCGATAGAGTCACACCAGTCAACCAATCACCTGTACCACATGCCAAAAATCCTTCACTCGCGTGAATTATTTTCTAACTCATCAGCGCACCCCTACGAGGAAAAGGCATAATCATGGCGCACATCATAGTAGGGTAAGGCGGATGAAAACTGATCTACCACCACATCAGACTAAATGTAACTTTTGCTGCATCATCAGCCCTCTTCTCGCCGGAAAATCATTCTGCCATGAATGTTCGACTGAAGGGAGAGAATGCACTGCCTGCCATCGACTCCTGGATGGCTAAACATAAGTTGATCGTTGATTGGTGGCTATTTTTAGTAACACATGAGTCGTACTCTGATTGGTGGATATTTTTAAAAGGTGGGAATACCCAAATGTAATTGGTGTCTATTTTTAGACAATACAAGAGCCGCACTCTGATTGGTGGATATTTTTAGAAGGTGGAAATACCCAAAATTTGACTGTTGTCTATTTTTAGAAACACGACCAATGCTAGTTAGGATATGATCTAACTTTTCTTCATTCACTCCAAAAAACAATCAACGTTGTTAACTAATCACCATTTGACGATTCACTCATTTCAGTTGGTCATTGACTCACACAATCATTCACTGACTCATTCATTCATTGCTCATTGACTTACTCAGTCACTCACTGATTCAATCAGTCGCTCATTCAATCATTTCAATCATTGACTCACTCTCACACTCATTGACTCCTTCACACAATCAGTCGCTCATTCAAAAATTCATTTCATTGACTCTTTCACACACTCACTAACTCATTTATTCGTTGATTCACTGACTCTCACACACTCACTGACTTACTCAAACATTGACCCATTGACTCTTTCACACATTCGCTGACTCATTTAATCATTTCATTCATTGACTCACTCAGTCATTCATTGACTCATTCGTTCATTTCATTGCTCATTCACTCACTCATTCATTCACACAATCAGTCACTCATTCAAACATTCATTTCATTGAGTCATTCAAACAATAACGGGGTCTTCTAAATCTCCTTTTGTCGTCTACTTGTGACGACTAAAAAACAACCATATGCTTGCACAAGGAAGCTTCCCCGGCACCTGACATTCAGACTATTCCGACATTCAAAATATCACATTGATATCGATTTCCGAATTACGGTACGCATCTTATTGGTTACGTACAACTGAGTCCCTTCATCGATTCCAGTGACGTAACTAACAGCTGTTACACTAAAGAGGGAGCAGGAGATTGCGCTTCGGACAATCACTTAGTGAGATTTCGGCTTGGAAAATCATAGAGTGAGATTTTGGTACTCGTGGCTCAATTTCCATGAAAGATTTCTTTTCCAGAAAAATTCCTAAAAACTGCAGCTTTCGCCTGAATGGCGTGCTGGACGACTCGAGGGTTTCTGCAACGATGTTTTATTTGAATATCTTAAAATTACTTCTCTTCCATGTCTCAATGTTAAGCTGAGGATTAACCTTAGGTTAAGGGCTTTACTGACCGACCGTGTGGATCGGCCTACACATGCTGGGTTATGGGAGTGGCTAATTTCCTGTTGATGCCGCCAGGGTCATAGGTGAACGATATTCTAGAAAAACAGGCTTTTGGAAACATCAAAAGCATTTAAGATGATGTCACTGGGAACACGTCGGCAGATAGTTCTTCTAAAAGTTTTTGCTCTCTGTGTTTGTGCTGTATACTTGTTATCAGGTACGTACCTTGTGATTACTTGTTCGTTGTAATACTAAAACATACCATTGCCCGCCGTGAAAGACTCACACCAATGTAGCAGTCTGATTACTTGTCCGTTGTGACAATAACTCATACCAATATCCGTCATGTAATTACTCATAACAATATCCGCCGTGTAATTACTCATACAACTGTCCGCAGTGTGATTACTTGTTCGCTGTGACCATAACTCATACCAATTTGACTTGTCCGCCCTACAACTACTCGTAAAATGTCCACAGTGTGATCACTTGTCCGCTGTGACAATAACTCATACCATTGTCCGTCATGTAATTACTCTTACCAAATTCGGCGTGTCATAACTCACACCAATGTCCGTCGTGTAATTACTCATGCCAATATCCACCGTGTAATAACCCATACCATTGTCCGCCGTGTGATTACTCTTGCCAATATCCACCGTGTCATAACTCATAATTGTCCGTCGTGTAATTACTCATACCATTACACATATCATTGTCCGTCGTGTGATTAATTATACCAATATCCTCCGTCTCATAACTCATACCATTGTCCGCCGTGTAATTACTCATACCATTGCCCGCCTTGTGATTACTCATGCCAATATCCACCGTGTCATAACTCATAATTGTCCGTCGTGTAATTACTCATATTCGTACGAAGTAGGCTACAGATCGCAAATTGTCCGGTAATGAGTGAGTGAGTCCATCCGAATCCTTTCGTCGGCAAAATAAGCAGAACCGTTGACATTAGAACCTTGATCTTTGGCATGAACGTGCATTAGGGCTTTGTTACCAGCAAGTTCTGATCTGAAATAGATTTATAATTAACACTTCAGTATATTGTTATATATATATGTAAACTGTAGCCTTTAACGTGTATCCTATTTAACATCCAAACATTTCATCATTGACCACACCAGCTAGGCTTCAAATTCAGGTCAAATTACCCACGGCTAAAAATATCCTGTCATTGATCCACATGCCACATGGCCCTATTACTGAGGTTAATCTTAACGTGCATCTGGGACAATTCCACAATTCCCCAACAGCATAGGCCTACTGCATATACCCTCAAACAATCAGCGCTGTTTCCATAACTTAAATTGCTAAACCATATCATTGAAATAATATAGCAGAAAACATTGATGTGAGTTATGATATGTACACTATGACCAAAGACATGTTCATAATGTCCTAATCGCATAGTTAGGACAATCATTACTTTGCATCAGAGAGTGTGTGACTTGGATTCAAGGGTTAAGACTTTGGAGGGAAATACAATTTTGACAGCAGAAATATTACCCCGCCATTTGCTGATTAGAGCGATAAAACAGGGTAGGCTAAATGGACCCTTTTCAATGCAGTATTTCTTGGCATGGATGTGAAAATATGAGGACATACTTTGGGTTTTTTTTTTGTACCTCTTGAATATTGACTATATATCACACTTGGATATAATTTGAACAAAAAATTACATGTGTAAACAAAATATGTCTAAATTTCTCTTGTCATTTCAAATCTTGATCCATTTTGATTCCTTGATTAGGGGATACAGAATCACTGCCACGGAGTGTGCTGGTGTGTCACAGCAATGCAATTCCGATTCACACAACGAAGCTGAGGTGGTTTAAGGTTTATCAATGAAGAAAATCACCGATCAACCGCCATAGAATATAATGTGAAACAAGAAAACCGGAATAGCACATTCATCAGATTGCCGATACCCAAAATGTGTTGTCTCATATATCTAGATAACAACGTGATGTAGAGACGCTATTTATTCGTCTTTGTACCGGTTATGCTCAGGAGAATGACATAGAATCATTATTATCTTGTGCAGAGAAGGTGTTGGTCTTGAGTTGAATTACCGTAAACTACATAAATGCTACCTTTCTACTATAGTACTATATATAAAAATTTGTTGTATTGTTGGGAAAATAATGTGATTCAAAAAGTTGTTTTGATCCTGGACAAGGGCACTGAAAACCATTAAAGAGATGTAAATGTATTTTCACACGTAAAGCTTGAAATCTACTGAACCTATATTATTCAATCTGTTTCCTTTAATTAAAAAATTGTAGAATTAAATCGGCGATCGTTATTTATTTTGGAATGAAGGCGCATTAGGAGACTGTTACCAACAAGTTCTGAGCTGACCTACTTTTGGTGAAAATTTCTGGTGATTTTTGATGAACATCACTGGCGATTCTGACTTGGGCCGTGCCCATCTTAATATATAGGCAGGATTTCAACTGGGGGTGGAGATTTCCAAGAGTTCAGTTCGCGAGCCCTAATGCCTACTGTACTTCGTATGTCCTGTGACGCTAGTCACACTGCTCATGTCAATATCTGCCGTGTCATAAATCATAATTGTCCGTCGTGTAATTACTCATACCATTATCCGTCGTGTAATAACTCATACCAATATCCGCCGTCTCAAAACTCATACCATTGCCCGCCGTGTGATTACATGTTCGCTGTGACACCATGACCAATATCCGTTGTGTAATCACCCATTCCAATGCTCGCAGTGTGATTACTTATATCAGTTTTCGCTGCGTAATTACTTGTCCGCTGCGACAATAACTCATGCCAATATCTGACGTATTATTAATCATACCTATATTCACCGTATAATTATATACATGAGTAGTGTGACTAACATCACAGGACCTACGAAGTAGGGTGAGGAAGATGACTTGGGGGTCCAAGCGTAATGTTATAGGTCAGCTAAGTAGGTCAGATTTTCATCAAAAGCAGGTCAGATCAGAACTTGCTGGTAACAGTCCCCTAATGCACATTCATGCCAAGAATCAAGGTTCTAATGTCAACGGTTCTCCTTATTTTGCCGACGAAAGGATTCGGATGGACTCACTCACTCACTCACTCATTACCGGACAATTTGCAAATTAGAGCCTACTTCGTAGGAATATGCATACCAGTGTTAGGAATGTGATTACTCGTTCGCTGTGTTTAGTCCCGTATGTCGATGGCAGCAGAGATGATAACTCACACCAATATTTGCTGTGATAATAACCATACTAATGTCGAATGTGCGAGAAATAACTTTTCAACAGCCAACTTTTGAATAGTTTCCGACATTCACAAAGTACAATGTGGGTTTCCTTACAGGCGTTATCAGTTTTCGACAGCCCAATAGCATGTAAAGAAACAAATTCGTCTCTGTAATAATGCCATCTACTGAACGGTTTAATTGTGTAAACGTTATGTGTTGCATCTAATAATGTCAATTAACCATGATTTCTTGACTTACAGAGCAGAATGGATCAATCCCCCACACACACGCGCGCACACAAACCACCCCTTCCTATCGAAAATTTCTCTTTGAAAAAAAAAAAGTGTAATATGTAAATGCTGCTATTTGTTGAAAAAGCATTTGTTCTCAAAGATATGAACCCTCATGTATAGACCCAGTGATACATTATTCAGGCGGCCAGGCGAAAGGCTGCCGTGTTACATGTTACATCCGACATTGCCCAAGTTGACTACTGGAGATTACAATTTTAAAGTATAAAATGGTTTTAATATGAAAAAAAATTTTTTTTATAATATTTGATCTACATCACAATATCGTTTGGAAGCAGACGGTCTTAAAATATCCGTTGCGGATTCTATAATTTTGTAAGTAACCTAATGAGGTAGGGTATGGGCCTACCTACATGTGTATGATAATCGTCCTCCATTAACAAAGCATATCATTGTTGTTGACGCTACAGCAGCTCGCCTTATCTGGAATTCAGCGGGATCATTGACGATATTTGCCGGTGGCTTGTCAAGCATATGCGTATTCAGCGGCTAATCCTAGGTGAGACACAGTCGTCGTTTGTCTTTGAAGCCGTATAGCATGTATTTATACATGTATATACAGACATACGATGCAGGACTTGTGTTTCGAAAATTACTGTAGTATATTTATATCAGTAAGCTCTATCATAAACGATATATAAATTTCGAACAGCACCAAATTCCAACACGCCCTGCATCGTATTCCTGTGCATGTACCCTGCCTTGGGTGCTTGACTATTCTAGAGACAAAATGGATGACATGCAAACTTCTCCATACTAAACAGTTGTACAGATACCTGTTACCAAATGTGGTGCATGTACTACCATTATCACCACCAATATTATCTCGTTACTCCATAATGATATTACATATGAAAATATATGAAGCATTACACATGTGATAAGAGAGCCTCTTATTATGCCACGGAATCATTGGATGTAACGTGTAGAATCAGTATAGGCAGGCTTCAAGTAAGGTTGTGAGAATTTGGGGCAACCTAAACCATGCATTGATACCAAAGTTGCACATCCAACATTCCATACAGGTGTAACGTGTACGAGCAGGACCAGTCGTGGTCTTTACGTGAATCAATAACCGGGATTGCCCACTGGCATTCTGGCCGTCACCGTAGTTAGCCCCTTCACTAGTAGAGATCCGGGGATCGAAGAGATGATCATAACCCTATAAGGATGACTGACGCTGATGTAAAGGTCTATTATGGTATATTCTGCACAAATAGTATACGCGATTACAGGTAATAGCGTAGAACCGCGTGGCTTAGACAGAATGTCTAAGGAGATGTAACGTTATGCAGTGGAATAATTTTTACATATATGTACAGACACTAGGAGAGTGTATGCAGCCTATGCAAATAAACTTGATGTTATATACAAATAATATAAGAGAGTGTGTGCATATAATTTTACAGTTACAGTTATGCTTTAAATATTTATGGGTACGCGATAAGGGCGGCCTGGTTGCTGGCCCTTCTCTTCGGGGTATAAAGGCGGCCTGGCTGCTGGCCCTTCACCTCTCCCGTCATACGTAATCAAGGGCGGCCTGGTTGCTAGCCCTTTCCACACACGCTAACTGTATTTGCGACCCTCTGCGACCCGGTCGCAAGCCTCTGCGACCTTCTGCGACCCGGTCGCAACCCGTCTGCGACCTTCTGCGACCCGGTCGCAAGTCGTCTTCTTCCGTCGTTGGAACGTTACGGCTGTAACGCTCTCTCAATACCGACACCCAGTCGTTGGAGCCTCTCCACGGATGTGGCAGCCCGTCGTCTTCTTCACCCCGAGTCGTCGGAACGTTACGGCTGTAACGCTCTCTCACTATATACCCCCAGTCGTTGGAGCCTCTCCACGGATGTGGCAGCCTGTCGTCTTCTCCACCCCCAGTCGTCGGAGCCTGACCCTAACTTGTCAGCTCACCAGTTTGCTTCTCGCACAGGTAGGTATAGCACGGCGTCTCAACCCTCACGGCTGCTGCGACCCGTCTATAGACACGACCCGTGGCTACACAACTTCACGACGACCCTCCAGGTAAGAAACACGTACAGCTCGTCCTCCGTGGCCGTCAGGACAACTACTTGGGTATATATTGTGTTATCATTTCATCTGGTACCGATGTAGCATCATTACTGTCTGTAAACTGTTGATGGCGACTCTCTGCGATCCTCTGCGACCCGGTCGCAAGCCTCTGCGACCCGGTCGCAATCCGTCTGCGACCTTCTGCGACCCGGTCACAGGTCTGTCAGATTTCACGGTTTATCGACGTTTCTCGGGAGAAGAAGCCCGGCTGCACTGTGCCTTGTCTTTTCTGTACAGTCTGTAATCTTTGTGGTCTCTTTCGCACCCGTACGGCGTCTATGCGACCATCTGCGACCCGGTCGCAGGGCTCTCCGATTCCACGATTTAGCGACGTTTCTCGGGAGAAAAAACCCGTCTGTACTGTGCCTTGTCTTTTCTGTACTGGCTGTAATCTTTGTGGCCTCTTTCACACCCGTACAGCGCCTATGCGACCGTCTGCGACCTTCTGCGACCCGGTCGCAGGGCTCACGGGCTGCACGATATGTCGTCGAATAACGGTAGGAGAGATTGGCTCTATTATCTCTGTATTTATAGTACATATGGATATAATCTGAGGGTGGAGGGAATCTCTTATTACCGTCATATACCGCTTCACGACCGATGACACCGACACATAAATAATACCGACCACGTCCCAGTGCCCGGGCTGTTCAGCAAAACAGTGCCGATATCATACAATCTACTGGTATTGACCTATATCCTTATTCTATACTGACGTCTGATCATGTTTACCGGAATGTGCTACGCGACAATACATGTCATGTTACAGTATTATAGAATACCCCCAGACTACAATAAACACGCCAGTCGGTCTTCCCACTCTGTCGTGTCCCCTATACTATAGTACAACACACAAACACGGTTCCACACTGAAAATGCAAGCCGGCAAATTCGCATTGGATTGACGTGTTTTCACAGGTTGCACTAGCTACAGGATCTACAATCTTTTAGACTCCCCGGCCAAAACAATTACATTTGCGACCCGGTCGCAAAGTGCGCCAAAACCACACAATTCAGGCTGTACCTGGCGTGCTTTCTCCAGATCTGTCTTTTTGGTCTGCTCCCGCTGGAAATGTCTGCACCTCAATATATAGTGTGTGCACTCTCCGCACCCGAAAAGTCCCCACAGGAAGTTTCCTCGCGAACGGAGACGTTTCGCCTGCAATGAAAGATCGTCTCTCACAGCGAAATTACAGTTCATAGTCCATAAACTAGAACGGCATCCCAATCTAGAACCTGTAGAGAATATTCCACGTAAATGGTCACTCCTATCTTGCTCTGGTAAGCGAGAAATACGGGGGACTCCATTTCCATACACTGCCTTGTTCCTCGCTGACGATACATGTCAAGGTCGTTCCCCGCATTCCATTCTGGGTCACTCTCCATATTCAAACCGTTCTCTACACAAACGGTTAACCGTTACACTGCCCCCCGCCTTTCCAAATCATGACGTCCACGTCATGGTCGTTCCTGTTCCACAGGCCAGGGTAGTTCTACAGTTCCAGTTGTACAGTTCGAATCAATCGATTACTGGCCATCAGGGCCGGCGAAATCACAAGGTGACCGCCCTCCGGCGGTCTGGCCGGGCCACCACGACATTAGGTCCAGTAGGTTTCCCTCCAGGTCCGTCGCGGGCGGGCTGTAGGGTTTCCGACGGCTGTCCTCGCGACCCCCTTCCCGCTCTGGTACCTGGAGGGGTACACAGGATTACATGGGCGGCTAACAGAGCCGCCCCACGACATCAGGTCCACTGGACTGCAGGCTCAGTTGTAGGGGTCGGGCTTCCACCCATGAAGGCTATGCTCTTCAGTCCACGCCCATTTGTCGTACACCTTCCTCCACTCGCGGCCCTGGCGATCCCGCACAGAGTCCACATAAAGCTTGGTCCGATGCACCAGCACGCGTTGTGGTCGAGCCAGGTCCAGGCTTACCGGCCTCATCGCTGGTCTGGCCTCCGCGGCAGGCGGACTCCGGCCCCTGTCGGTTGATCGCGCTGACCCTTCGGACGTACCGCCCGCAACACCACCCTCGCCCTCGTCGGTGTCGACCTCACTTTCCTCATCGCTGAACTCTGTCCCCGGCGGATGGAGTACCAGCCTCGGCATCTCCGGAATCACTTCCGCCATGGAGGCCTCACGCCCACTGGCTGCGGCTCTGGGACTGACGGCGGCGACCGCTACCCCCGTCCCTAGGGTTAGCTCCTCGGGGTCCCGGGGAATGCTGACCGGGAGGGAAATGGCGACCTCCGGTTCCTCCTGGCAGGGGACGGGCACCATCACGGGTTCCTCTTCTGGCGCAGGTAGCAGGCGCGGTTCGTCCTCTGCCACCTGCAACGCCTTCTCCACCTCAATAACCTCGCCTTTTGGGCGCTCCTCCTCTGGCCTCTGCGGCCGCCCCACGCCCGCTGGTAGCTGCCGGGCCCCGTCGTGGCGTCGCCCCCGTCCCATAGCTTGGACAAGCGACAACATGCGGCACGCTGCCGCTCCTGGTTCAGCCGGACTCGGCGTTGTCAGGCCAACCGTCCACGTCTGAGGCGGCGGAGGTAGCACCGCGGTCCCAGGTTCCCGAAGTATTGGGCCCCCCAGCTGCCGTCCCAGCCGTGCCTCCTCTTACAGTGCTCGGTGAGCCGCTTCCGTCGATGAAAGCTCCCGGGGCAGTAGGGGCACAAGAACGTCGGCTCCGGCTCGGCTTCCCTCCGTGCGTCCCGCCCTTTCTTCCTCCTGGGGCTTCGGCTCCCATCTCTGCGAGGTCTCTTGGCTTGTTCACTCATGACGTCAGGATTCTGGAAAGACAGAACAGAATGGCCATTAGTAATGGGCCGATTCCCTTGCAAAAGACAATTACCCACACACCGCCCAACGTTCTCACTTCCCCACGGCGCTCCATAGGGCGCCCTAACGGCAATGAGCTCCCCCTTTCACGGAACAGGGGCTGGGACGTCAGCACGTAATCGTGCAACCTGCGAGGCTTGACCACTCGCCGACCGCGGGTCGTCGTCGCGTGTGTGGGGGCTGCCTCACCCTCGGCCACTTCCTCGGGCTCGTCCTCCGTCCCGCTATCCGGCGTCCCCCGCGGCTCCAGCTCAAACTCGCCCTGCCAGGCCGGCTGTCGGATGATGCGTCCACTCCGGCTCGTCTGGGGCTGGGCAATGGATGGCTGCACGGCGACCGGGTGTGTCAGGGCGTAGGATCCCTCGGGGGCCGGTTCTACCCCCTGCTGGTCGCCGCCGTCGCCGTGACAGCCGCTCCCGGACGTTGCATCCTCTTCCGCGTCCGCGGATAGCACGGTTTGATCTGGTCGACGTCCACGACCTGCCGCCTCCCATCGTCACTCCGGATCCGGTAGGTAACGTCCGACAACGCCGCCTCCACCACAAATGGTCCTAGCCACCGGTCACGAAGCTTCCGAATCTGCCCTGGCCGGGTCACTACGATGTGCAGATAGACTTGGTCACCGGGGCCGAATCGTTGGGCCTTGGCCTTCAGGTTGTACAGACGCTTCTGCCGTCTCAGGGCCTTCCCACTATTTTCCCTCGCATCCTCGTGGACGTCGACTAAGTGGTCACGAAGGTCCCCGACCCACGGCACTGGCTCCGTCCTCTCACTTGGGGGAGCTCCAACTGTCAGGTGAGCTGGTAGAGCCACCTCTCGGCCAAACGTCATCATATTCGGCGTATATCCCGTTGTCTCGTATGCTGCTGCACGGTACGCCATCAGCGTCAGTGGAATATATACATCCCAATCGTCTGGGTGGCGGGCGGCACTAGCATGAAGCATCTGACCCAGAGTCCTGTTGAACCTTTCAACTTGGCCGTTAGACTGCGGATGGTACGCCGTCGTCCGTGTCTTCTTCATGCCGAGGATCCGACACATCCCCTCAAACACTTTGCTCTCAAAGTTCCGCCCCTGGTCCGAGTGTATCAGGGAGGGGACACCGAACCGGCTGACGTACAAATCAATCACGGCCTGGGCCACCGTCTCCGCTTCTTGGTCCGGAAGCGCAGCAGCCTCCACCCACTTCGTGAAGTAGTCAAAGATGACCACAATATGCAGATTTCCCCTCGTCGTCAGGAAAAGAGGGCCCATCAGGTCCACGGCGAGACGTTCTCCGGGGCATCCCGTCATCATCCCGCGGTGCTGTCCTCGGGGTTTCTTCCCGGCCTGCTTTCTCCGGCTGCACGTGTCGCAGCTCCGACACCACTGGCGAACGTCACACTGCAGGCCGACCCAGGTGTACGCTTGTCGCACCTTCTTTAATGTCTTGAACACACCGAGGTGTCCTCCAGTCGGGCTGTCATGACATTCCTTGAGTATCCTCTTGTGAAGGGCCCTCGGGACCGCCAGTAACTTAGCCTTCTCCCGGCCTCGCACGTCATACCAACGTCGCACTAGGAGGTTTCCTTCTAGGGCCAAGGCGTCGTAGGCTCCCCCCAGCGCTTTCGCTACCCCACTGTGTTGACAGACTAGGTCCCACCGAGGTCTGATACCAGCCTTCACCCACTCAATCACCGGAAGTAGCTCGGGGTCTGCAGCCTGGGCCGCTACAAAGTCCTCTTTGGGTGGAGATATGGTCACAGCTCTGGCCACCGCAATCTCTCCATCTTCGGTCTCTGAGGAACGACCACACTGCTTACATGGACGTCTGCTCATCGCGTCAGCATTCTGATGCCTGCGGCCAGGACGGTGTACGATGTCAAATTGATATGTCGACAGAGCTTGGATCCACCTTGCGAGTTGGCCCTCCGGCTCTTTGAATCTCATGAGCCACCTCAAGGACCCGTGGTCGGTGCGCAGTAGAAACTTCTTCCCGTAGAGGTAATGCCGGAACGACTTAACGAAGTGGACCACCGCCAGGAGTTCGCGCCTGGTCACGCAATATGCCTTCTCAGCCTTGGTGAGTACCCTGCTGCCATAGGCCACCACTCTCTCCTGTCCGTCGACCTCTTGGAACAGAACGGCTCCGATGCCCCAACCGCTGGCATCCGTGTCCAGGATAAACGACATGTCAGGCATGGTCAGGATGGGCGCCGCTATCATCTTCTCCTTCAGTGTCTCAAATGCGACCTGACAATCGTCGGTCCACACAGAGCTCTTCTCCTTCTGGGTAAGTTGTTGCAGGGGCGCTGCCACGGTCGCAAAGTCTTTGACGAACCTCCGATAATAGCTACATAATCCGAGGAAACTCCGTACCTCGGTCTGGGAGACTGGGGTGGGCCAGTCTCTCACAGCCTGGACTTTTTCCGGCTCCGTTTCAATACCAGCGCCGGACACGACGTGTCCCAGGTAGATGACTTTTCGGGCGCCAATGACACACTTGGAGGGTTTCAACTTAAGCCCGTGAAGCTGTAGTCTCTGGAACACCACCTCCAAGTTGGCCAGCATCTCGGTAAACGTCTTTCCGAATACGATGATATCGTCGAGGTAAATGAGGCAAGTCTCGTAGTGCAGACCGGCCAATACCGCTTCCATCAGGCGTTCGAAGGTTCCCGGGGCGTTGCACAGCCCGAACGGCAAAACGCGGAACTGGTAAAGGCCTTTCCTGGTATCAAACGCGGACTTGCTTCGGTCTTCAGGCGCCAATTCAACTTGCCAGTATCCGGACATCAGGTCGAGGGTAGACCACCACTGTGCCCCGTTCAGTGCGTCAAGACTGTCATCGATCCTCGGCAGAGGATATGCGTCTTTCTCTGTGACGTCATTCAGGGCCCGATAATCAACGCAGAATCGGGATTTACCGTCCTTCTTTTTCACCAGGACGACAGTGACCGACCACAGTCCCTCGGAGAGCTCTACCACACCTCGTCGTAACATCTCGTCAACCTGCTTGTGAATCTCCCATCGGGCATGAAGGGGCGGTCTTCTAGGTGGAATACGAATCGGGGGTGCATTCACCGTCTTTATCTGATGCTTCACCCTGGTCGTACGCCCAAGGTCATCGTCATCGGCAGCAAACAAACCAAAGTGACGACTCAGCATTTGCTCAACTTCCCTCAGCTGGGCTGAACTCAGGCCATCCTTGGACTTCTCCAACAGAGGCTGCATATATGCCGGTAGGGTCGTCGTCCGCGCCTTCGGCCTCGTAGGCTCTTCCGGGACATCACCTAGTGTGGACATACTACCACAGAAGGTACCAGCGTGAATGACTGTGGACTCGTCGGAAGCGTTCAGCATACGAATAGTCACACTACCATCAGATGCAACTCGAGAGAGTGTTCTCGCCAGGACTAGGCCGGTCTTCTCGGTAAATGCGAGCTCCCCCTCTACTAGTCCAATTTCCCCCGGCGGTGCGTCTCCCACCCTGCCCGGGGCAAGCATCTGGGTTCTAGGCGATATGGTGATGGTCTCAGCCAGGGCCAAACGATAACAATCGAAACTTCCTACGACCTCGCATTGCAGGTACTTGCCCCCCAGCTTCAATCGATGGCCTCTTGCGTCAAGTATACAGCCGTGGCGATACAGGAAGTCGTATCCCAAGATGGCGTCGATGGACAAATCTCCCACAACCAGCGTGTGCTTCCACACCGTCCCCCGGATCGATATCCTGAAGTCTCCCTCTCCGAGTAAAGGCATATGGGAACCGTCAGCTACCTTGATGGACTGGTACCGGGAGTCTCGAAGGACTGGTTTCACATCTGGGTCAAGCTGTTCCCATATCCGGCGGCTGATCAAGGAGATAGATGCTCCGGAGTCCACACAGCACATCACCTTCACCGGCCCGATAGACGCGGGTAGGTATATCCCTGCTTCTTCCTGGTTATGGAGCGTAGGCTTGGGTCCCTGGGGCTTTGGGGGGTTCCCGGACCCGAACGATCGTCTCGGGGGCGGAGAGGGTGAACGTCTAGGGCACGCCGCCCTAAAATGACCGTCTTCTCCGCACCGTCAACATCCCCGTCGTGGTTGTGGTCCCGTCCTCTGCCCCCGCCTTGAACTTGAGCGTCCCCGTCCCGGAAAGCGCCTCTTATATTCTTCCATCAGGGTAGCAATCTCTGCTCGAAGTCGGGCCTGCGCGTCCTCATCATCCTCAGGAACGTCAGTCGGTATGTCTTCTCCTGCAGCGGCTCTTGCCTTGGGATCGGGACGTCGACGCTGGGCGTCCTGGAAGGCCTCTACCTCCACTGCGGCATGTACAGCCTCGTCTAGGGACTTCGGGCGGCACTGCCAGACTTTAAACCGTAGGTCTTCTCCAATTGCCTCAAAGAATTGATCACGGGCCAGGGTGTCTTGGACCTCATCGCCGGCGTCGGGGTAGGGCATCTGGCTGAGTCTCACCAGAGCTTGGCCCAGTTCGGGTAGACCTTCTCCCCTCTGTCGTCGCCTTGACTTCAGCTTGGACTTATACAACTCTGTTTGGTTAGGCGGTGCGAAGCGTCTCTCCAAGGCATCACGTAGGCAGATGAAATTTGCCTCCCCCGGTTTCATCTTCAGACTGGAGAGAAAATGTTGTGCTGGCCCCCGCAGGGACACGGCCAAGTGCTGTCCCTTCTCCCCTGGCGTCCACCGGTTCAAGGGTGCGCAATGCTGAAAATGTACCAGGTGATCTCTCCAGGGCGTACTCCCATCATAGGTTGAAGCCTTAACCCACATCTTACGGGAAGGGGGCATGGTCGTAACTGTGGCCGTCCCACTAGTGTCTGCCGCTGAAAGGCGCACTTCCGCGCGGGAAGTAAACGTGGTTGCCTCTGTCCCCGTTGTCTTAACCACGGCGGTGGCTGGATGTCCCCTCTCCTCGGCCGCTGAATGCCGCCCTTCTGCGACCCGGTCGCGACCTTCTGCGACCCGATCGCAAGCCCCTGCGACCCGGTCGCGACCCTCTGCGACCCGGTCGCAAATCGTCTGTTCCCGTATAGGCTGGTCCATGGAGCTTCTGGTAGTACTCTCCCCTTCTATCCTAGGTCTGGAGGTGTATTCTGGGGACCCTACCATCGTCTGATTGAAGGTCGCCTGCATGGTATGCATCTGTGCCTGTAAGCTTTGGAGAGAGAGAGAGAGAGAGAGAAATAAGGTTTAACGTCGCATTCAGCAATATTTCAGCTATATAGCGACTGTAAGCTTTGGAGGCCCTCCAATAGCACTCGATTGGTCAACGAGGTCTCGGTCTCGACGATGGCGGGCGTTGACAGCTCGGACGGTGCTTCTACCGGCCTCACGTCTTCTGTCGTCCTCAAAGTGGCTGGAACAGGTGACCCCATCCTCGATAGCTCTCTCCCCTGTAGGATAGCCCGTAGACCCGCTATGTCCGGACGTCTCGGTGTTGTCGCTGGAGAACTAATGGTTAATGGCGTTGTCGGCACGTCGCAGGGCTCTCCGATTCCACGATTTAGCGACGTTTCTCGGGAGAAGAAGCCCGTCTGTACTGTGCCTTGTCTTTTCTGTACTGGCTGTAATCTTTGTGGCCTCTTTCACACCCGTACAGCGCCTATGCGACCGTTTGCGACCTTCTGCGACCCGGTCGCAGGGCTCACGGGCTGCACGATATGTCGTCGAATAACGGTAGGAGAGATTGGCTCTATTATCTCTGTATTTATAGTACATTTGCATATAATCTGAGGGTGGAGGGAATCCCTTATTACCGTCACATGCCGCTTCACGACCGATGACACCGACACATAAATAATACTGACCACGTCCCAGTGCCCGGGCTGTTCAGCAAAACAGTGCCGATATCATACAATCTACTGGTATTGACCTATATCCTTATTCTATACTGACGTCTGATCATGTTTATGGGAATGTGCTACGCGATAATACATGTCATGTTACAGTATTATAGAACACCCCCAGACTACAATAAACACGCCAGTCGGTCTTCCCACTCTGTCGTGTCCCCTATACTATAGTACAACACACAAACACGGTTCCACACTGAAAATGCAGCCGGCAAATTCGCATTGGAATGACGTGTTTTCACAGGATGCACTAGCTACAGGATCTACAATCTTTTAGACTCCCCGGCCAAAACAATTACATTTGCGACCCGGTCGCAAAGTGCGCCAAAACCACACAATTCAGGCTGTACCTGGCGTGTTTTCTCCAGATCTGTCCTTTTGGTCTGCTCCCGCTGGAAATGTCTGCACCTCAATATATAGTGCGTGCACTCTCCGCACCCGAAAAGTCCCCACAGGAAGTTTCCTCGCGAACGGAGACGTTTCGCCTGCAATGAAAGATCGTCTCTCACACCGAAATTACAGTTTATAGTCCATAAACTAGAACGGTATCCCAATCTAGAACCTGTAGAGAATATTCCACGTAAATGGCCACTCCTATCTTGCTCTGGTAAGCGAGAAATACGGGGGACTCCATTTCCGTACACTGCCTTGCTCCTCGCTGACGATACATGTCAAGGTCGTTCCCCGCATTCCATTCTGGGTCACCCTCCATATTCAAACCGTTCTCTACACAAACGGTTAACCGTTACACAGGCACTCATCTCGCTAGCCTCAAAATTTAGCCTTTTACCGGTCAAGGGCCGCGAACACATAAATAAAAAGCGAATGAGAATGTGGACAAATTTCCCTGTGTTTTGCAATATTCATGCCAACAAAGTGCGCCGGTCAACCCAAACCACAAATACACAAATTTATAGCTGGTTTGACAAAGTCACGCATGAAATAAAACGTTTACCATCCTTTTCCACGTTTGCGTGCAGTTCACAACCCCCTGATTCGACTGAGATTCCATTAAATCTAACCAGAATGAACTTCTGATCTAACCTATACGTTTTCGTAGCAGGGTTGTAACTGGAGTCTAATTCCAAATAACCCGGGCTAGAGGCCGTATTTTACATCTCGATGGTGTTTAAATGAACAGTCCCAATCAAAGCTTGAGTGAGAAAAAAAAGATTCTTCATGAACGATGGCTAAATACTGAATGTCGGATCTGACGCTTATTACTAATCCTTCAGCTATTTTCAGATTCAATTCAATTCATCTATTGATTTGGGCATTACTGCACCTCATCATATATACGATACATACATTCAATCGACTCCCTGGTGAGAACATACAGGATAACAATGTAATAAGCACGAATTCTGTCAGTTTTATAACAAGTATATTTCGGCGGACACAATCTGCCGAGGGTAATCTAATGACGATATTCTTCTCGCATTTTGAAAGATTAAAAATACAAGCGTCTAATCCGTCATTCGATATTCAGCCGTCGTCCGTTAACCCTACCAGGGCTGGGGGGTGGGGGGTATTTTGACCCCCTACCAAACAACGACTAAAACTTGACAGCTGACACTCCGTGACTTTGTAGCTTTTCATATTGGGGTCACCTTGAGCCTATTTGCATGACCCCGAGCTGAGGATCATGCTGAGGGCTACAGTGTCGTAAGTTTCAGCCTCCTAGCTCAAGGGGTAAAAACAACATTTAGATAGGCCGAAATGGCCCCCTCCTTAGGCCTGGACAGGTCCCCAAAAGCCCAGGCCAGATAAGGTTAAAGAATTTCAGCTTCCATAATCCAAAGACATATTCCATATAACAGCATTAGCATTATCATCAAATTGAAAAAAGCAATAATCACAGCATACATAAACACATTTTGCCTGTATAAAACCAGACAGTATTTTTCACAGAAGCTATTCAAATTACGAAATAGACACCCACATTTTCAGATAAATTGTAGTGATTTTTGATTAATATAATTTAATTTTTGCATTTTTAACCAGGTTTGATAACATGTGGCTGACAAATTTGTGATTTTATCTATTTGCTATCTGGTTAAACATGTATGTAAATAACGAAATAAACCCGAGAATATGTTTGTGAATGCACTACGTGTATTGATTCTCAGCGCAACTTAATATTTTTGTATTCCCATGGTGTCAACCAAAAATAACCAGACTCGCTGATATATATGTCCAAGATTACGCTGAGTTTTCTTATTCTGCCTGTTTATAACCGCCAGATAGTGAAAAAGAGCATAAACAAGGAAGTATTTACTGAATGCAAGTTTGTATTCGGGACATTTACCTGTGAGACCCGACGCCGACCAAGCGCATCATTCTCCACCATGTTTACAAGCCACAAAACTACAATCACATTACCAGATATATCATTGAACTATGCTATGAGACATATGGAGCATTTTGAGTATTTTATCAGAATACGTGTTTGTGCATCATTTGCTGACAATTAGTATTGTATACAATTAGTATTGTATAGTATTGATGGAAAGCAACCATTAAGAAAGCATGCGTTAGGGAGAGAAGCGGTAAGGAGCGATTGGAAAGGGAAATGATCAACCGAAGGACAGTGACAGCCCATCGCAGGGATCATATCTGATATTCAATATTGAACCGTCGTCCACAAAAGGTTTTCCGCGTCGATAACCGAAAAAAACTTTTTCGTTCGACAGTTAGCATTTATTCCAAATCTACATGTGATTGTAGTTTTGTGACTTGTAGACATGGTGGAGAATGAAGCGCTTGGTCGGCGTCGGGTCTCACAGTTAATTGAATACGAACTTGCATTCAATGAATACTCCCTCGTTTAGGCCGTTTTTATCTATCTGTCGGTCACGTAGTTCATTATTTTCCAACACATGTTTTGATAGGTGTATTACATCATCGCTCTGAAATATTTGTATCTAATACCGCTCAATCCGGTGCTAGGGGCCGTGTGGTCATGTCATTCAAGATATCTACATGAACATCTACAATAAAAGGGCGGCTGGGATACAAATAATCACAGGGATCACTTTTGGTTATTGTGATATTTTTAGAAATATGCAGTCAGTATATTTGTCTGTGGGGTCATATGACTTCTTGTCCGTAAGCCGGCATCGTTTTCCACAACCCGGCTAATGTTGCGATTAAATGGGATGATTCAGGGAATATACTTTACCGTAGAATGTTGGTAGAAATTAGAGCCGAATCTGTTCAATTAAACTGAAAATAAAGGTCACCCCGTCTGAGTAACGTTAGATTCTCGTGATGGATCGAGACCGTCAGACGTGATTGGTGTGTTTACTTCTGATATTTAGGATCTGTTTGTTTTTGTCGCAATTTGCAAATGGCGTCTCTGTCGCATAACAAGATTAACTGGATGACACATTTACCAAATCCAGCACCGTGTCCTGCTTTAAAGTTGGAGACTGGATACAACTACAAGCAGTTTTGTTCGTTAAAGCAGGGCTGCCTCTCAACAGTCACATTCTCTGTGATAACTTTGTAAATGGCTCTTGAAGACTCCAATGGAAATATGTTATACAGCAAGATCTTCAGCGAATCATCCCGACGCGATTAGTACACTAAAGTCAGAGTATGGCTGTGAACTATTGAAGGAATATCAATCTCTGTGTACCCATGTGTTTTGTCAATTCCAAACGTCCATCGTCATTTTTCTCTCTAACGCATTGTTTCGAACGATTGCTTTGCACCATTCATGAGACATACAAGTTTGTGAATATAGGTATAGATTACTAATTATCAGCAGATACTGGAATACTCCATAAGTCACATGACAGAGTGAAATGAAATTATCTCTGATAATAATAATAATAAACTACAGCCGGAAATTTTCGAGTAAAGTTAGATTCAGTTGATGTATCGGGAACGTTAGATCTGGCTGTTGAATTTAGTTCGGATTGATACTTCATAGTCTCCACATGAACAGGCGCATTAAAAACCGGGCTGAGATACTAAGGCTACGCCCGAGAATCCATCGCATTCTCGAGTCTGAATGTGAGATGCAGAGGAAAGCTTTCCTGTGGAGCCATGTGGTTGCTTTTTAATCGCCAGTTATTTTTCCTTTTTTCCTCGTTTTTCCCTCGTTTTTTCCTCGTTGTGTCCATTGAAATTTCCCCTTAATGACGTCACAGGGTCACCCGAGGGAAAACTTACATAAAGTAGTATCTTCCGCGAAGTATCCCGATAAGAGAGATAATTTAAAGGCATAATATGGATACAAATTATATAAGTCGTGTCAATCTACCCCTACCCCTATTTGTAATGGTTAGACTGGAATTTAGAAATTGTTCCCGATTGCCGCTATAGGAAAAACTATACATCACATACATAGACTTCAGAACATTGACTCAAATATCAATAAGATATTTTGATCCAATTTGAGACTTGGAGAGAAAATTCGGAGAAAAATTTAAGAAGTTATTCCCAGGTTAGTAACCTTACTCCCGAACGGCGAATTATAACATTGACTTTTCTACTTAGAGAATTTGTCACTATTTGTCGCTAATTCTTCAGCGTTAGAGGATCAAACTTAGTATATCATAGCTGCTACAAGGGAGAGACACTACAAGTACGTATGCAGATTTTAGTAAAACAAATTTGCTTGTTATAATATTTTCTTCAAATAAATACGGCTTTAGAAGCATTTTGGGAGATGAGCGCCCTATCGCACTTTTAATGTTGCGTTTAATTAGTTTACATTTAATTCGGATACCTGTACATTTGTCAACTGGAGACAAAGAAATACTACGGTACTTCATTTCGAGAAATTGGCCATAAACTAAGTTATTTATGCTTGTTTGCCTGCTAATCCAAACGAACACTCACTCAAGTTGGCAACAAGCAGAAATAAGAGGCAGAGACTCAAAACTATAAGATACAATCAGAAGAGGATGAAAACTCATCCACTTCTGATACAATCTAATAAACTTTGCCTGACAGGGGATGCAACCAACTTAGAATTTAGTACTATACATTTTGCAGCTACCGTCCTCTAGACTATTTGAATTAAGTCAAGCGTGCATGATAACGATTTAACACTTTTGCCACCACTGTGTGATAAATAAACAAATTGCTTATGGATAACAACTTCTAGTTTATTCAGGACGACGTTTCGATACAGGTACAGATACTAGTATCGTTCTCAAGTCAATGACATCAATAAGTAAATCTTTACTTTACTTATTGATGTCATTGACTTGAGAACGATACTAGTACCTGTATCGAAACGTCGTCCTGAATAAACTAGAAGTTGTTATCCATAAGCAATTTGTTTACATAAACATAGGCTAGTTTCCTGCAAGAGAGAATGTCCACTCTGCATGTATGCACTACCAAACGGGTGGTTAATAATGTCAGTTTTCAACCTGGTGAAATAGACATTGACAAATAAAACACAACGTAGTTGTTGCAATAAAGTAATATGTGAAATCCAAAATAGTTAAATAACTTTCTTTCCAAAAAATAGAACGAGCCATGTTTTTTTAATCCCTACTCATTATTATGGCTTTAGATCGTATGCCTCCTTCCGTCAAATACACCGACAGTTTAGGAACTTACACATTGGGAGATTGGGAGAATGTGCCTTTATACTATACTGTAAATTCTAGAGCATCTGCCTGTTCTTCAGCATTGAAAGCATAGGGAGATTTCTACCCTATATTGGACGATCTACTACCCTTTCCCACGTAGCTATATTCCAAAATGGAACCGTCTGCTCCACAGTAGATGGCTATAGATGAGAATTACTCACTGGTTTTGACTTTCACTAGTTTCAGTGGATTATTTACTCTGTTAAGTGTTTTTCGCTTTGTTTAGCGACTCGAAAAGCTTTCACATGCGCATTTCGCATGGTCTTTGTCGTTTCACCGAGTCCTTATTTCCGATGGTATGGCAACCGTCGTAAATTCATGAATAGAGCGCGTGCTGAAACAGAAACGATAGCTGTCACTCATACACATTCACCGCTGTTCACACGACGCGGTGCACTTGTTTTTTTTTAAAGTTATGTTGATATATGGGAGCTGTAGTTTGCTCAGCAACTCGACCGAAAATTTCAGAGAGGGTACATCTTATCTCGTGCAGTGGAAAATCATCCAGAATTTTCAGCATCCATCAGAGTCAATCGACAGAGCTTTTGTCTCGGTAGAAAAAGCACGCGCTGCACGCGAGGACGGAGTCAGCAAAAATGTGTATGCAACTCCCTCGAGCTCGTACAGATCAACGCCTTACTCGGAGTGAGATAATTGCATTAATCTGGTATCGCTGATTTTTGTCACATAAAAACTATTCGACACAAGTCTGTACCTTTTAAAACGACAGTAAACATTGTCTCTGCACTGAAATACCTGGATATCGTTCCCTTACAAGCATGTGGCCCGTAATTCATCATTCAATACATTTTTCCTATAACAGCATTAGCACCAAATTCTAAAAGACAATCCTAGTATACATAAACATACCCTTTCCAAAAAACCATATAGGGTTCCTAACGGAAATATACTATAGGTTTCCTATAGGGATTTGCCTATAGGACTGCCCTATACGATTACTCTATAAGATCCTATAGGGCATCTTATAGGACAGTCCTATAGGATTCAATAGGACATAAACCTATAGGAATCCTATAGGATTTTTGGTAAGGGTACCGATTTTCTAAATCACCCCTATCTATATTTTGTTAGAAATTGGAGCGATATGCAAGGAGTGGGAAAAATTAACGACGTCTGGCGACGCGACTAAAAAGCAACCATATGACTCTACAGGAAAGAATTACTCGACACCCAACATTTTTCAAATGAACATTGTCCATTCAATGGGATGGCACAAATATTTACTCGCCAGTCTGGTGAGTAAACCAAGTTTTCGAAACTTTATTCACCAAGGCCTTTTTTTTTGATCGCCAATGGCGAGCAACGAGCAGATTTTTCGAACCCAGGTCTGTGTACTATTCAACCTGTAGTATACCACACAACTTGTATTGTCCAACACTTTCATTAGAAAAGGGACAGGCATTTTATTGTGTTAACTTTTCCTCCATTCATAATATAAATCTATAAGCTTATACTCCAAGAATGCAAACGGACTAACACAAAATCAATAATACACAGCCGGTCTGATGTCCCACTGCAAAAGGTGGCAAGTATATGGAATTTCAAGTTGGCACCACGTGGCGCCACAAATGGACTGGTGTTACTGAAACGCAATTCCAGGCAATCAGGTTCTATTCATTTCACTTGAGACACGGGATCCTTTAAGGAGGAACCGCTCATTGGGGTGGTTTGTCCTTCTCTCATGTTTATTGCTGGAAACGTAATTTCAATTCTGGTCTCACGTGAAGCCACCTGATGACAAAAAAGATCGCAAGTGACATCATGTTGCATGGTATCTACATACCAAAACTGGAAAGAATCCATTGAGCATGTTGAGCTTTGATCAGCGATACGGATTTGATATTTTTGGAATATCATGATGTCTTGCCGGCATCATTGAAAACTGTTGACCACTACTCTCTTGCAGGAAACAAGCCTATGTTTATGTATACTATGATTGTCTTTTTGAATTTGGTGCTAATACTGTTATATGGAATATGTAATAGGTCTTTGGATTATGGACGCGGATATTCTCTAATGGACGACGGCTGAATTATGAATGACGGACCAGACGCTTGTAATTTCTAATTTCAACACCTGGAAAATGAAAGACGGATACGCTGATCAATGAACAGGTGGACGAACAGAAAAACAGATGGGCACAAATCCCCCTGAAGCCCCTTCAAGCATGGAGTAACACGATTGTCACATGTGGCCGTATAACAGAAATCATTTTTTTCGGTTCACTATTGATCCAACTGGTGATTATAGCACGTGTGCTCTCGGTTGAGTTGGGCCTCTTGCATATCGCTCCAATTGATAGCATTCCAGTTTCTGTTTGACAGTCATTTACATAAGATACAAACAACATCCAATTAGCATTGATGTGTGGCAAAGCAGAACATTATTCAGAAATTTAATCAATCACGGCCAAATTTTTCAAATGAACGTTGTTCATTCAACTGTCTGGGGAAATAAATAAGGACAAAAATGAGAATTTAATTAAATGGCAGACTACATACCCCCGCGGGTATTGCATGGATGTGTCCCATAACTATGTTTAGCAAACACAATTATAAATGCCTATCAAAGAAATTATGTTTAGAAAGCCTAGAAAATTTAGCCCATGCAAGCAAAGGGGAAAACCTTTGCCTAGCCCAGAGAATAACTTCAACGGGACAGACATCAGACAGACAGACAGATGGAGGTTGCATTACATACGCTCCCATAGCTAAGTATGTGAGCCAAAAATGAATTATCTTCCCTCCTTGGAATAGTAGGGTAGTTTGATACATGTTTACACAGGTGTCAATTTAGTTTAAAAGCACATTCCCTGCTAAATACATGTAGATAGGAAATAGAGTGGAAGAATGAGCCACGTCCCAATGCACCTGCCAGTGCTTTCAGCACACTATAGTTAAAGGGATTATTTTCAATTTTGTGCAAGTCCAAGATTTCTGTACCTGGGTTACACAAATTAGAACGAAGAATAAGAATAAATCAGACCACTTGACATCTACACATTCTTTTATTTTTCTTCTTCATTTTCCATCATCATTATTCGTGAAGACCGCAGTACCACCAGAGACCTGTTTTACCATACATAGGCACCTTGAAAGACAATAAAACGGTATTATAAAACATTTCATCTGAAACCAATATGGATCTGTTACTGGAAATATATTTGAAACAACTTCGAAACCCTGAAGCCTACACGATAAGGGGCTGGACCTGAGACATGTCCGGTAAATAACAAGAACATTTTTTCCAGTGGAAATTTTGAATATATCCAAGTATTATGCAAAAAGTAAATATTCATTTAAACAAAAAGACACTTGAAACCATTTTTGAACAATGCCAATTGATGGTGTAAGCCTAAAGTAAGCCTAAAGACGTCACTCCAGAGAATTGTTTTTCCAAAATAAGCTAACAATAAGAGTAACTTGTCTGGTACCCCTTTCCCCACAACCTCTTAGAAATGAACAGTATATCACACTTTTTTCTTAGATATACAATGATTGTAGCATTTCCTCACCTCCAGGTGTAACTTCCTTTCCTTGCAGGAGAGAATAACTGGTATCCACATGAGGTCCGCAAGCCAATCTATTCCATTATCCTGTTACCAATTCACACAATGAGAGGTGTCCAGTATTTGCATGTTCCTATAGATCAATGAAATACAAACACGATTATTTATATTAGATAAAACTCAATCGGGGCAGTATACATTGTGTAGCAAATTATTATTACTGCATGAACTGGTTAGGGATACTATCCAAACTGGGATATACACACAGAGTACTCTCGCTAAACAAGAGCGGACAATAAGCGATCAGCCGTTCCATCAACAGTGAATGACCCGCAAAACTGGGATAAAAATTCAATGCTACATGGTCTGGTGCCAATTTTATTTAATAAATTGATTTTATATGTCGAAAAGTTCCTAAACATTAGTACGGTATATTTTATAAACTAGATGTCCTTCGATAATTTCTGCAAATCTGGGCCTGGGGATACATTTTATTTTTTTATATTTTCATTCATGGCAATTTATCTGTATTTCCTAAAGTTATGTTTATGGAAGTCGTACCTCAGTTACGGGTGGGAACAACCAGCTGTGACGCTGGGTTGTCCGAGACAATAATATCGCATATTTACCTATAATCGACTTTCAATTAAATTAATCAAATTTAACATGGCATCTCGTTTCCTCGAGGCCATGAGCCCAGTATATAAAGTTTTCTTGTTTGGAGTTTTCATTCCTCTCATCAATCTGTCCTACATGTAAAACATTCCATCATACAAAACTATTATCTGTCCTATAGGAAATGTTTTCTGTCCTAACAGATCTGTCCTATAGTATCCTATAGGACAGAATTGTCTGTCCTGTAGGATCGTATAAGACAGAAATTTCTGTCCTGTAGTATCCTACAGGACAGAACAACATTTCCTATTGAATCTTATAAGACAAGCAATTTGTCCTATAGGATCTTGTAAGAAAGTTTTAAATCCTATTGGATCCTATAGGAATATTTAAGGTAGGCTAGTTTCCTCCATAGTAGATGAATATAGAGAAGCGGTCAACAGTTTTCAATGATGTCGTCAAGACATCATGATGTTCCATAAATATCAAATGCGTATCGCTGATCAGTATTCGCAACCCATATGATATTCGTTGTAAATTCGTCATCTAGGGAATGATGTATCTCAGTCACGTTTTGCTGTATTACTGCATTATTCCCCTCGCCTGAGAGAATAGTCCGGGCGCACGGAAACGCCAAATCACGTGATAAGAGTTTGTTGCCAGGGGTGTCTGAATTTCAAATACTTACAATGGTACATTTACCAATTACAAGCGTCTAGTCCGTCATTCATAATTCAGCCGTCGTCCATTAGAGAATATCCGCGTCCATAATCCAAAGACCTATTCCATATTCCATATTCAATATAACAGTATTAGCACCAAATTCAAAAAGACAATCATAGTATATATAAACATAGGCTTGTTTCCTGCAAGAAAGAAGCGGTCAACAGTTTTCAATGATGCCGGCAAGACATCATGATGTTCCAAAAATATCAAATCCGTATCGCTGATCAGTATTCTTAATCCATAATATTCGTTGTAAGGTCGTCATCTAAAGGATGATGTATCTCAGTCACGCTTTGATTGTGACTGTTCATATGAGTACCATGAGGATCTTGAAGTACATGGGTTCATACGGCCCCTAGCCCCGGGTTAAGCGGAATTAGACACAAGTTACGAAACGTAGCGCCATAGATCTTGCACGCTACGTTCGTATTTTGCTATCAGCATGCGATATGTATCGCCAAATTTGAGGAACTTTGAGTGGAGGCGTTTGATGGAATAGCCCTGTTTTATAAGTTTCTGCAACAATGTTTTGTGACGTTGATTAAAATCGTCACATTTAACACAGGATCTAGCAAATGATACTAAGCGAGATATGTATACGCCATATGCAGGTTTCCACTGGGATATTACTGTCCAGAAAGGGATAGTTTACGATGACGAAATTGTAATCATCTCTTTTGTCAGAAAGTCGACGAGAGAGAATGCCCGCTTCATTTTTATAGAGATATAGATCTAAATATGATGTGCCTGTAGGGCTGTCTGTAGTTTCCTTCAACTCCAGTGAAGGTGGATATATATCCTTCACTGCGTCATTTATATAGCGATTATCCACAGCGAGAAGATCGTCTATATAGCGTTTGGTGAATGAGAAGGAACGGGCTTTGAATGGATCGGTTTTTGAAAGCGCCTGCATATAGTCATATTCATAAGAGAACAGATACAGGTCAGCCAACAGGGGTGCACAATTAGTAGCCATTGGAATACCTATATGCTGCTGATATATTGTGTTGCCAAATTTCACATAAATATTTTTAATGAGAAATTCAAGCAACTCTATAAACAAGAAAACATCCCATGAATGATATCTCTTGTATGTAGTAGAGCTAAAGAATGCTTTATGGCTTCCGACATTAATATATCTACGATCAGTTTTCTTGAAAACAGATACTATTAATGAACTTAGACGGCCAATAAGGTCCTGATGAGGGATTGTAGTATAGAGAGTCGAGAAATCCCATGTGGATACATGTCTGTACGGTATGTGACCTTTAGCATCAAGTTCTTCCGTAAGACATTTTGAGTTTTTCAATATCCACATACATTCAACGCCAGAGTTCTTGGAAATAGTGGCGCAATATCTTTTCCAAAATGCTTTTACCTTCTGAAGGGCCCTCGTCAATAGGGTTGAAAGAAGCTTGGTGGTGCAGCTTCTAGAACCAGCTATGAATCTAGCTTTGTATGGTGATTTATGCATTTTGGGAGTCCAGTATAGTTTTGGTATGTCGTTATGATTGGTTGGAAGACAAATACCTCTTTCCCTGAGAAACTTTTTGTGATTGTTAAATAAATCTTCCAGAGTAAATGCAGTTTGGGAGTAAGTAGACGTATTTGATGAAGGTATGTCTACACTCAATTCTTTAATCAGCACCTGGTAATAGTAATATTTACATATGAATATTATATTATTCGGAGCTTTGTCTGCTGGGACTATGACGAATTTACTGTGGAGATTTGCTAGAACTTCTTGCGAATTGAGGTTTCTCAGTATTTGTTTTGCTTGGGGAAGAGTACTTCTGTCAATATGGCGGATTGTTTCAACGACCTTGCTCTTGGTGAGGTCCAGCCAATCAGCGAGTACTGTAGGTTCAACTTTTTCTCGCTTAGACCAATCATTACAAGCGTCTAGTCCGTCATTCATAATCCAGCCGTCGTCCATTAGAGAATATCGCGTCCATAATCCAAAGACCTATTCCATTTTCCACATAACAGTATTAGCACCAAATTCAAAAAGACAATCATAGTATACATAAGCATAGGCTTGTTTCCTGCAAGAGAGAAGCGGTCAACAGTTTTCAATGATGCCGGCAAGACATCATGATGTTCCAAAAATATCAAATCCGTATCGCTGATCAGTATTCTTAATCCATAATATTCGTTATAGAGTCGTCATCTAAAAATGATGTACCTCAGTCACGCTTTGATTGTGACTGTTCATATGAAGTACCATGAGGATCTTGAAGTACATGGGCTCATACGGCCCCTAGCCCCGGGTTAAGCGGAATTAGACACATGTTACGAAACGTAGCCCCATAGATCTTGCACGCTACGTTCGTATTTTGCTATCAGCATGCGATATGTATCGCCAAATTTGAGCTTTGAGTGGAGGCGCTTGGTGGAATAGCCCTGTTTTTATAAGTTTCTGCAACAATGTTTTGTGACGTTGATTAAAATCATCACATTTAACACAGGATCTGGCAAATGCTACTAAGCGGGGATATGTATACGCCATATGCAGGTCCCACTGGAATATTACTATCCAGAAAGGGATAGTTTTATGATGTCGAAATTGTAATCATCTCTTTTGTCATAAAGTCGACGAGAGAGAATGCCCGCTTCATTTTTATAGAGATAGAAATCTAAATAAGATGTGCCTGAAGGGCTATCTGTAGTTTCTTCAAATCCAGTGAAGGTGGATATATATCCTTCACTGCGTCATTTATATAGCGATTATCCACAGCGAGAAGATCGTCTATATAGCGTTTTGGTGAATGAGAAGGAACGGGCTTTGAATGGATCGGTTTTTGAAAGCGCCTGCATATAGTCATATTCATAAGAGAACAGATACAGGTCAGCCAACAGGGGTGCACAATTAGTTCCCATTGGAATACCTATATGCTGCTGATATATTGTGTTGCCAAATTTCACACAGATATTTTTAATGAGAAATTCAAGCAACTCTATAAACAAAGAAACATCCCATGAATGATATCTCTTGTATGTAGTCGAGCTAAGGAATGCTTTATGGCTTCCGACATTAATATATCTACGATCAGTATTCATGAACACAGATACTATTAATGAACTTATACGGTCAATAAGGTCCTCATGAGGGATTGTAGTATAGAGAGTCGAGAAATCCCATGTGGATACATGTCTGTACGGTATGTGACCTTTAGCATCAAGTTCTTCCGTAAGACATTTTGAGTTTTCAATATCCACATACATTCAACGCCAGAGTTCTTGAAAATAGTGGCGCAATACCTTTCCCAAAATGCTTTTACCTCCTGAAGGGCCCTCGTCAATAGGGTTGAAAGAAGCTTGGTGGTGCAGCTTCTGGAACCAGCTATGAATCTAGCTTTGTATGGTGATTTATGCATTTTGGGAGTCCAGTATATTTTTGGTATGTCGCTATGATTGGTTGGAAGACAAATACCTCTTTCCTTGAAAAAACTTTTTGTGATTGTTAAATAAATCTTCCAGAGTAAATGCAGTTTGGGAGTAAGTAGACGTATTTGATGAAGATATGTCTACACTCAATTCTTTAACCAGCACCTGGCAATAGTAATATTTACATATGAATATTATACTATTCGGAGCCTTGTCTGCTGGGACTATGACGAATTTACTCTGGAAATTTGCTAGAACTTCTTGCGAATTGAGGTTTCTCAGTACTTGTTTTGCTAGGGGAAGAGAACTTCTGTCAATATGGCGGATTGTTTCAACGACCTTGCTCTTGGTGAGGTCCAGCCAATCAGCGGGTACTGTAGGTTCAACTTTTTCTCGCTTAGACCAATCAATAACGTACTGTTCTAATGCAGACAGGACTATCTTCTGGTCCGCCTTCAGATTTATTCTTCTTGGCTCTCTATATTTAGGTCCTTTCATCAGGAGTAATTTCAGATCCTTATCACTCACCACATCAAGGTCACCAGTCACAATATGTTTGCATGGTGTATAGATAAAGTTCGACAATTCACAATCACAACTATAGCCTCCTGACGTGTATAAGTTCCAGTCAAACTCCTTGACAGCATTGGAGTAATTGAATATTTTGGTGGCTATAGATTTAGTATACTTATATGAAATGCAAGGAGGTTCTGTGAACTTGAAATAGTTTGGTACAGCGTTGCGTACCTCTGGATCATTCAGGATTCGAGGTAAATTAATGATGTCCAGTCCTTTATCTAAGTAGTTGAGTTTCAAGAAAAGCCGATCTTGAGATGTTTCGATTATGTTCACTGGACGATACAACCGAAAATACGCTATATCTTGACATACTTTACTGATTTTTGATGGTATTATATTTCCTGAAGACGCAGATTGCTGTATATCTCTGGCTATTTGATTTAAAGCTCTCAGAGGTAACGCATACAGAACTGTACGTAAGCTATGTATACTATTGGGTGCGTTAGTTAAACCCACTAAGTAATTTAAAGTGATATGATCGTGAATCATCGAACTATTAAACTTTCGCCAACCATGGCTGCGTTGTCTCCGTTGATGGGGTTTAAATAGTTGGGTAATGTTGGATATATTTGAACGACGGTTTGTAGCATTGCTGAACCCACTGACATTATCATTTAAACCAAACGGAAACACTGACCCAAGTTCTAGCATCCAGAATAATTCTCGCTCTCGGGTTGCAAGCACCCATGGCAACCAATGAACCAACATTATTAGATTTAGACCAGGGAGCTACCGTATTTGGCAAAACGTCATTTGCTTCGTTTTAGATCGAACATACACAATCCGTCCAATCACAAATTTGGGTGCTTTTCATCTGAGAATTGGGAGAAAACTATTGAAGCTACGTTGAAATTGTTCACATACTTCCGAAAGAGCTGCTCCTAGACAATATAGTGCAGCAAGGTGCATAGTTCTTGCGTTGTAGCCTGTACAAGATACGTTCCGTTTCTGACAAAATCCAAGATGGCGGCCAAACCACGTGACCTAGGTGCAAAATTTTTGCATATTCGTGATCGCCATATCACAATGCATATATGTAGTCACTTTCCCCGTCCACATCCGTCATTTGAAAATCCGACAATTTTGATTGGTCAATGGCGGCCAGCTTAATTTACGGAGCAAATTTTTAAAGAGATCTGAGAGATCCCGATCCATTGATCATGTGTACCAAGTTTCGAGTCAATCGATCCAGTGGTTCCAGAGTAGATGATCTTAAAAGGTTTTAGGATAATCCAAGATGGCCGCCAAACCATCTGACCAATCGGCTTCTTCTTTTAATATGCATTAGATCTCACATTCCCCAATACCTTTGAACGGCGGCTAGGGTACAGTTGACACAAAATTCGGCGGAATCATAAGAACGATACCAATAATAAAAGGTTTGCACGCCTCTGGCTTGCAACCCTAAATATAGCAACGAGTTGCAATTCTCGGGTTGCAAGCGGCATCACAGCCAATGATAATCAACATTAGTTCAGAAGTGTTCAATTTCTGACAAAATTCAAAATGACGGTAACGCCATGTGACTTGCTAACACAATGTTTGGATATTCGTGGTCATCATGTTACAATGCATAGATGTAGCTACTTTTCCTATCTAAATCTGGCAAATTTGGGTGATTTTCATCTGAAAATTGAAGAACTATTGAAGCTATGTCAAAATGGTTGACGTAATTCCGAAAGACCTCGTGCTGGACAATATAATGCAACAAACTGCAAAACTGTACCTGTCGTAGTGTCAGAGTTATAGCCCGAACAAGAGGTGTTCGGGGTTTTTTTGACAAAATTGAAGGTGGTGGTTAAACTATGTAACCCAGGATAAAAATTTTGCATATTGCTGATGGGTATCTCGCAATGCATATAAGGGTTCGCATATAAGGAGTCACTTTCCCTTATTCAAATACGTTATTTGAAAATCGGGCAACTTTGATGGATCAGTGGTGGCCATTTTATTTTAGGGAGCAACTTCTCAAATGGAAATGTGAGAGCTGTTGAGCCATCAATCATGTATACGAAGTTTCGAGTCAATCAGCCCAGTGATTGCAGAGAAGAAAATCTTGGAAGGTTTTAGGGTAAATCCAAGATGGCCGCCAAAGCATCTGAGCAGTCGGCTTCTTATTTGGGTATTTATTAGATCTAATGGGCTCAATCACCAGGAATGTACCATTGGCGTGTCCCATAACATGCATACAGTCAATTCCGCTATCGAAATCCGTTACATGAAAATCCGATAATTGAAAAATGGGGTGAATTACGATGGAGAATAGCGGGGAAACTATTTGAAGCTAGGTGGAAACGGTTGACATATTTCCAAAAGTGCTGCTCCTGGATAATATAATGCAACAAACTGCAAGGTTGTATCTTCCGTATTTCCAGAGTTCTAGCCTGTACAGTACGTATCCCGTGTGTGACCAAATTTAAGATGGCGGCCAAACTACGTGACCTAGAAAGATTTTTTTTTTGCATATTGGTGATCGTCATATCGTAATGGATATATGTAGTCACATTCTTCATTCAAATCTGTTATTTGAAATTCGACAGTTTTGATTGTTAAATGGTGGCCATTTTATTTTGCGGAGAAGTTTTCAAATAGATACCTCGATCCATCATCAATCATGTGTGTCAAGTTTCTAGTTAACTGGCCCAGCGGTTCCAGGGAAGATCTTGGAATGTTTTAGAGCAAATCCAAGATGGTCACGAAAGTATGTGACCAATCGTGTTCTTGTTTTGGAATTCATTAGGTTTGGTGGAAATCCTCCAAGAGTTGTGTACTTCGATAGCGGCAATTTTATTTACTCTGTCTGTGTGAGTGTTGAAATGAAAGTTTGAATTGAATTGCCAAAGATATCCAGATATTGTCTTCAGAAAACTAAGAAAATAGATGTGATTTAAGGCACTATTGGTGCTTCTAGAAAGATTTTTGCTAGATCGGGTATTTCAAGTAAATTTTCACTTGCGTTGCCGCAAAACTGCTTTATTTGTGTCTGCTGAAATACAGTTTATAATTGAACGCACGTGGAACTGCAAAATTCTTCAGAGAATGTTAACATGATGATTTTGTCAAACGACCGGAAAAGGAGCAATCGATGTCACATACGTTTTTTGTATTGGCAAATTGTGATACATGTAGCGATAAATAAACTTCAAAATGCACATGAAGAAGCGATCCCATAATATAATTTTGTTAAACAACTCGGTGAAGCATCCGTTGGTATCCTGGGATAGTCAGGCAGAACAAATGGTTCGTGTTGGATTATATATTACGGTTTTTACAATAACGTTAAGTTTCAACATTAGCATATTACTTTTATAATAAGAAAGGATTTGGAATGTTCATTCCATCGCAATAAAAATATTTTTGGCAGTATGCTTCTCTTGTCCGTTACTACGGTTCTACGTCTATGGTGTGATCTTTCAGCAGAAGCCGTTGTCTTTTGTTGTTGAATGTTCAGTCCCATCCAAGTGATGTTCATTTTTATCGCATTCGTTCATGGAGTTGGCCAGATGATGAAACACTTAAATCAGCTGGCACGGCATGTAGTGCGACGTCAGCTGCCTTTTCAAAGAATGAGTGTATGATGGTATGATTGTTGTGTGTCAAGCTGGAATCAGAAAACACATTTACTCAAAGTTTAGTGCTGTGTCAATTGTTGCGTTTTATAGTATTCTTCAGGTTCCTGTTGCTTCAATGCATTTTGCTGAGAAGTAACAGGAACTTGATAATGTGGTGTCTAGCACTATAATATCACTTGTCTTTATTGCACCATGTAAGCGTCCTGTCTGTGTCTTGTGCGCTGTCTTCCATGTTTATAGGGTGGATGGAGGGTGTCTGGTTCCATGCTGCTTCAAAGATTTCTTCTTTGAAGTAGCAGGAACACAACTGGGCTGGGTGGTGCTTAGTTGGGTCGTCGTGATATAGCTGAAATATTGTTGAAAGCGACGTTAAATTCTATTCACTCACTCACTTATTGTCAGATGAAATGCATTGCAGTGTGGAATGGGAACGGAGGAATGATGGACAAAGTCTTCGTTCCCTTGAGATGAACATTCGACGATGTGTGTAAAAGTAAACATCTAGCATTGAAAGGTCATGCTTAAATACGAACGGTCACCGTAATATTGCGAATGTTTTATATTACATGCGGTACTGTAGACAAAAAAAAATCGGTATTTCGTCTCTCTAAAGCATAATTGATTTTTACTAACAATTGAATTGTACTTACTAAATGTCATGGAATGAGTGCAACTGTCCAATATTACCTCTCCTTCCAATCGATGAAGTATATTATATATACCCTTGGTATATTCAATATGGAATGGGCTATTCTGTTCATTACATGATAAATATACAAGAAATCTCTATATTTTGCACATTTTCAAGGCAAGGAGGAGATGCAGTGTATATAACCATATTGAATTTAAATGATTTTAGAAACGAAAGCAGTTAACTTTGACGGCGATTCTAATCAGCAGATGTTTTTTGCAATTTTTCGCTTGAGGAGGAGGCCAGGCAAGGAATGGAATCTAGAATACAACGCTTTTTTCCCCGGATCGCAAAAACACGACACCAATTGTAATCTCTATACGATAAACACGGGCTGTGTCCACATTTCCTGTAACAAGCAGATATGTGTTAGCTCACACGCCCATAAAGGGAAGCATTTAATTGCAAGCTAGGTTGTTGTGTTTTACTACCTGCCCAATCGAATCTGGCAACGATTTGGTGTAAGACTCACGAAATATAATTGATAAAGGATCTGCTGCGAGTTGTATTGTCAGTCTTTTGTGCAGGATATTACCTTTTCAATGGGAGGTTTTACACCAAAGCCTTGCCCACAATCTCGTGAAGCAAAGATACTTTCCAAGGTTAGCTATCAATGCGACGGTTCCGCTGTCTGCATTACACGACTGTAATGGAGAAGAGCAGAATACTGCTGAACAAATTCTTTATTGCGATGGAATGAACATTCGAAACCCTTTCTTATTCTAAAAGTAATATGCTAATGTTGAAAGTTCACGCTGTTGTAAAAACCGAAATAAAGGTTTTGCGTTTCTTTGACGACGAGAATTTATATTATCCAATTATAAAACAATTGAGCATTTAGCTAAGCCAACCAGCTCAGCAATAATTTGTAAACAAACGCATGTAAATCACCTGATTGAGTATTTGATTGGATCCGTGTTCGAGATTGGAAAACCATATAAAAAGAGGCCACGCTGCATGTTGGCATACATCGTCCTCCTGTCGTGACAAAGCAGCGGCTAGTTTGATTTCAATGGTGAGCGAATTTTTCCTTCCTTTTTGTGTCCCTTTGGGCTTCGTTTAAACCATGTTAAGTCTGTAACACTGTCATCGTGCTTAATAATTGGAACGTTATTCAAAGATTTAAAAAAGTAAGTTTTTCAGCCTTCCAATGTAAATGTATTGTAGAACAATCGAAAAAACTTCACTATGCCATTTATACTTTTTAAGATTCCATTAATGTTTGACCATCTGTGTTATTTCTTTTTTTTTTACTACAGACTATGGCGGAAGAAAAGGGATACATACATCAGGTATCCGCAATGAAGGAATCGCGAAACAAAAACATATATTTTGAGGCGTGTCTGCAAACCTCGTGCTCGGAATACAAGAGGATGGTGTGTTTTGCCTCCACGAAAAGGACCGAGATGTTGCGAATGGAGGTTAATCAAACTCCCGTGAAGTTAATGGCCATTGAGCTCACACCAAGCAAAAGAAAAGCCGATACTTCCGATATCCTGGTGAATAAGCGGTCGAAGATGTTTTCAGCAGATGTCAGCTTTTCAGCAAATCCGCCCCCTGAAACTCTCGAATTGACGGTGAGTAATATAGCTGAAATAGCAACGGTCAACTCTGGAGAAATGGTAGGTCTATTACAGAATTTTCGTTTAGAATGAAACTATTTAGATTAATATGTTAGAATGGTTACTAAGCAATGCTTATCCGCACAATACCGTGTATCGATCAGTTAAATGATATAGGCCCTATCGGCACCATTCCAATTGTTTGCAAACTTTCAATAATCTTGTAAACGCAATCCAGTGACAAATTTATACATGATGCGCTTTAAATACAAGTACGTGTGAGCCATTTGAATACTGAAGCACATACCTTCGCTTTCATCCTGTATTCGAAAACCTATCTCATTGTATCAGTTTTCATAATTTCAATATTCGTAATGGAAATTTATTTACCCCATATGGGTGCCGAACTCAGAGATTCTTTTTCCCAATCACTCTTCGTGATTGAAATTCACTGCCCACCCCAATAATAAGTTCCTCAATATTAGCGACATTTAAAAGTACATTGCAAAACAGGACACGCATACCCCACCCTCCGCCTTGGTATTACGTTTGTTCTCGAAAAGAAAACATTATCTTATGTCGCCTGCGAAATGGTTGTAGCAATTTAAAATCCCATTTTTTCGATAACTTCCTGTCCAATTACGCTTTATGCAATTGTAGAAATGCAGAGGAAACCATTGAACATTTCTTTTTTCATTATTCTCTGTTCCGAGAGCAAAGAGTTTCATATTTAAGTGAGCTCGTAAAAATTTACCAGTTTTGGCGCGTGTTGCCCGCTTTATTTCTGTTGCTAGGTGATCCCGAGCAAAATATCGAAACAAATACCAGTATTCTCTGTTCATTAGAAAAATTTGTTGCTTTCTCTAAACGGTTTGCCGGACTTATTTGTGCTATCATAATCACTTCAAGCCCTATTTCTTTTGCAGTCCGCCAGATTTGACCACTTGAGCATAGCATGAAGATGTTTTTCTCAACCTTAGTTTCTGGACATTAATTAATTGCAATATTTTTGATAAATTGTCTATTCTGAAATTGACGTTAAACGTCATTACCTTATTTATATGTAAATAATCTCTTTATTGCAATTTTTATTTTTACGAATATGCACTGAAATGTTTTGAATTCGACTGAAGAAAGGGAAACTAAGTGGATTATTTGATCATAGCTGGCTTAATACTGGTGCCATTTTGGCAATCTAAACTTTTCGGAATAGCTGAAGAGTTTCTCTTATCAAAAATATATAGACTAAAATAATCGGGATCGAGCGACATGCGTTTTTTCTTGTCTGCAAAATTGTTGCGTGAACTGACTGAAATACTTTACGTTTCCGGAATGCAATACTTTTTACGAATAAAATGATATAAAATTTATGCATGTACCTTTTTAGCGTTTTCCGTAAAAGGGTTCGCTGAAATAATGCGATCGAAAAGGAAGAAATTTTCAGCGGATTCGGCGGTAAAACGAGTGACTGTCGAGAGTAAAATGCCGGGTTTGAAAACTGAGTACATAAAAATTCAGAAAATCTGGAATTGTTTCTAGAGTGTTGCAAAAAATCTTTCCAGCGTCTTGATTTGGCTTCTGTGACACTTTTTTGTGCTAGTTTTTTCAGTTCCTTAGATCTTTCATGATTAGTCTGGAGCCGAATTTTATCACGTCCAAAATGCAGATCTGCTGCCCTTGTATACAGATTTGATTAGACAGTTCGTTCGCTCATTAACAATGTGTTGAAAAGTAGAATAATTGCTCTCTGTTGGAATGGTTAATTTGATTAGGTATTCTTTTCACAATTTTTTGACGGTGGTTACTCTCCGTTAGTGTGCAAACGGATTAGCGGTTAGGGACTAACTGTATGGGATTAAAACTTATCTGTTCACCAGTCTGGGGTGTGAGATCAGTAAGTGAACAAAACTCTGAAATGACAAAATTCATTTTATTTCATGTAATTTATAATAATTTTCTTTTTTCAATTTATTTTTATGAAATTTATTTGAAATTACCGTGCACAATTTGTGAATTTCCTGAAATCACAGAACATTTTAATCTTATTTTAGTCGATTAAATTTCCTGATAGAGAGTATTGCATGACAGACATTGATTTATTTGTCAAATAGGATATATGTATAAATTGTGGGTTTTTTTAACATTTAAGAGAGAGAGAGAATTAGGGTTTAACGTCGCATTCAGCAATATTTCAGCTATATAGCGACGATCAAACAAAATTCTAAGTAATCAATTCAAAAACTCGGTAAACTAATGCGTTAAAACAGGTACAAACATTAAAATTTGTACAACAAACCAATCTCTCTCAAATAACCTAAAATACAATCTTCTTTCACTCTGCTAAAAAGATCTTCCAGCGTATCTGCTCGATAAAAAGTATCTCTTACAGTTTTAAAATCTATGCAGTCCAGGAGAATATGTTTCACCGTCAGATCTTCATGGCAAGGTATACACCTTGGAATCGGCTCCTGTTTTAGTAAATATTCATGAGTTAATCGTGTGTGACCGATCCTACATCGTCTAATCATGGCCTGGTCGAAGCGTTTATGACTGTTCAGGTGAGTATAACCAACCGTTTTTTTGAACTCGTGAAGTTTGTTATTATTCATAGTATCCCATAGCGATTGAAACAGCCTTCTTACATATGCGCAGATAGATGGTCTGAAATCGCTGTATGGGAGACCAACAGGGTCAACTTCTCCATCTAAAGCTGCCTTAGCTAGTCTATCAGCTTCAGTGTTGCCTTTGATGTCAACGTGACTAGGCACCCAACAAAACACAATATCTGTCTGTTGATCAAATCTGGTGTCATATAATTGTAGAATTTCCAAGATGGTGGGATGAGTGGAATTTCCATTTGTAATTGCTTTAAGGCATGACAGTGAATCTGAGAATATGACATATTTTTTCCTTCTAGTGGATCCAATACCTTCTAAAGCAGATAATAGAGCTTTTGCTTCTGCAACTTTTACCTGGCAGTCGATACGTTTGAGTTTTGGAACTAAAGATAGTAGCACATGCTACTCTCTCACTATCTTTAGAACCATCTGTATAAATAGCCTGATGTGAACTGTATTTCTCTCTCAGTAGACCAAATTGCCTTTTTATATTTGGTCAGTGAAATATCTACCTCTGGCGTGGCTAACTGCCATGGTGGAGTTGGCAAGAGCTCGTTAGGTAAAATCTGACTAACTTTAATACCAGCTGCTACAAGGTGTGGTTTCATACGGATTCCAAGAGGTGGAATAATCGAGGGTTTTAGCGAATATAAATCTGCGTACTCACGGTTGAAAACACAGTTATATGCAGGATTTGAGTGGTTCGAACGCAGTTTTGTGATATATTGCAGCGATAATTTAATTCTCCGAAGTTCTAAAGGAATTTCATCCGCTTCTATATACAAGCTTTCTTTGGGTGATGTTCTGAACGCACCGAGGCAAAGCCTTAGTCCTTGATGGAGAATAGGATCTAGCTTTGCCAAGTTTGACTTGCTTGCACCATTGTAAACAATAGAACCATAATCGAGTTTGGAACGAACAAGCGATCGATACAAATGAAGGAGAGTTTAACATTTAATTTGACACGACCCACTAACGTAACCAATCTCCGCATAAACTAACCCGCGATCATGATTCCGGCTTTTCTGTTTTTTTTGTAAAGTCCGTTTTCAAATCCGTGTTTTTGCTCGAGGCAGTTACCCGTTTCAGGTTAGAAAATACTATTGTGCTTCCTTTTTATGTAATAAACGAGCTAGGCACATCCCAAGAAAAAGGGGTTCCCAATATTTCGTTGATATTAATGACCTACCTTGTCAGAGAGACGGGTTGTTAAGACTAAAAAAAAAAGTCGATATCTAGACCCTTGATGAGCGGCCCGATTTTGAGCGACAGGACATTGAAATCCGGATGTGACGAAATATCACCATGGAAACAGCTTGGGGGTGGATCATGAAAGATGGGGAAAAAAATATTTTCTTTCTAAAATGTTGCCAGATTGCTTCCATAATTTTCAGTCAATTAATTTATAAGGAAAAAATACCAACCATGGAAATCTTGATATTATAGAGGCATCACCATTCTCGGTTGCATGGGCAAATTATTTACAAAAGTTCTAAATAATAGATTATCAAACTATCTCACTGACAATGCCATCATAAAAGACTGCCAAGCAGGATTCCGTAAGGATCACAGAACTACTGACCAGTTATTTTTATCCACAAATATATCAAAATAACAAAAAAGAAACTATATCTATGCTTTGTAGATTTTCAAAAAGCATTTGACACAGTTTGGCACCAAGGATTGTTCTTAAAACTACAACAAGCTGGCATCCGCGGAAAGTTCTACAACATCATCAAAAGTATGTGTAGCAATAGTAATCTATGTGTGAAACAGGACAACTTACACACTTCTCTCTTCACCAGCTCTGTGGGTGTTACACTTTTGTTATATGCTGACGATCTTCTCATTCTTTCAGAATCAAAAGATGGTCTTCAATCCAGCCTTTCAACTCTCGAGAAATACTGCAAAACTGCAAATCAATTCCGAGAAAACACAAACCATGACTGTGCAGTCTAGCAGAATAAAAAACCTAACATCTGTGACTTTCAAACTGAACAATGTTAACCTACAAACATGTAAACAATACAGATATTTAGGAATAATCATCGGTGACACTGGTAGTTTTAAGCCATCAATTCAAAATCTTAAACAAAGGGCACTAAAGGCACTCTACAAAATTCAGAAAACATTCACAAACTGTTCTTTTCCAATGAACCTTAGTTAAACTATTTCACTCGTTGGTCAAGCCAGTACTACTCTATAACTGCAAAATCTGGGGTCTAGACTCCAAAGCTCTAAACAAATACGACCCAACATTTTGGCTTAATACAGTTAAACTCTTCAGATCAAGTCCTCTTGAAATTCTGTAAAAGAACTGGGGGCAGGGGTACCTACTTTACGAATTGAGACTGGACGCTTTACTAAACCAGTGACACCAAGACCTGACCGACTCTGTCTGCACTGTGATACCAATCTTCCTGAAGACGAGACTCATTTTCTGCTCATCTGTCCCCCACTATCAAACTACAGAAAACCTCTTGTCTCTGATCACAACCAAAAATTTTCCCTGCCTACTCTTCTAAGCCCACCGAAAGAAATTGCGATCCAAATTAGCAAATATATTCACCAGATGTACGAATTTCGGATATCGAGAGACACAACCCCAGTGGGACACCCCTCTTGATGGCTTTCTCACGTTATATATATATATATATATATATATATATATATATTACTTTTAACTATAGTTACATGTATTTGTGCCTGTAGATACCATATGGTTTCTGCTTGACCCTACACGTTTTGTCATACTTTGTATGTTTCAAAGTTGCAGAAATAAAGTTACATGTATTTGTGCCTGTAGATACCATATGGTATCTGCTTGACCCTATACGTTTTGTCATACTTTGTATGTTTCAAAGTTGCAGAAATAAATAAACCTGAAATAAACTTGTAATAAAATGGTGGTACTTCAAAGTTGGAGTACGGATCATGGTGATGTGTCTTCTCTTCTCCTAGTCACACTTGGTCAATTTTCACCAATGTAAATTCTGAACAATCACTACAAAAATTACATTGAAATAGTTGAGTAAAGGAGGTCCCAGACATTCAAATTTACGTGTCTACTGCGCATGTTTCTGCACATCTACCGAAATAGCGACATTTGAAAGAAATTTCATGGAAAAGGCAAATATAAGCTTTTAAGGTGGCTCCCTCGTTACAAGAATGGCTGTTCTGCGCAGCTTTTTGCGCATAGCAATTATCTTCCTTGTAGACGTACTCTTAGGCACGAATGGATAGATTGAGATACTGTGACATGCTACGTTTACTAAGCATCCCTTGTGACGTCATGACGTCGAATGGCAAACTTTGTTGGCGTGGCATTTGTCGACGTCATGACGTTGCATTGTTGCGCCTTCATGCAAAATGGCGAAAAAGTGTGGGAGTAGGTAGATTCGGAGCCCTATTCATGGCCTTTTTTGGATGGCGACCTACCTTATATTTGAGTTATTAAAAAACTACATACTTCAAGGAATACATAGTAAAAAAATTAGAAAATTGAGATGACTTGAATATTCTGAAAACAATTTTGTCTCAAGTATTGAGTGTTTCACATAGTAATCACATTATACCAATTTGCCACAGGTACACGTTAAAGTAATACGCTATGCCCCAATTTTTATATCATTTTCTGATATAGGATGGACTTCCTGAGCTATACAAAAAATATGAGAAAAATGACATGACTTTGCATCCAAACCAGGGAGCCACCTTAAGAGAACAGTTCTGAAAGGATTTTTGAATTGGATACAGTGTTTTTCAAATTTCGAGGCGATACAACCTCAAGAAAGTAACACTGGCAAACTGACTTAGAGAAATCAGGGTAATTTTGCCTTATTACCATGGCTTTCCATGTTGAAACCTATGGTACTGAAAAGAAAGTCTGGTGACCCAAACGTTTTATTACATTTTCCGATTCAGCATTGTCCCAAAAAAACTATTAAGGCATTCTGGGGAAAATGACATTTTAACTTCATAGAAAATATGAGCATTTTCAATGATAATAGATATTTTTCATAGAATTCCTATCTAATCCCATATATGGCTAACCATTGTAGTAAACCATATAAATTCCTAGATTTTGCAAAAGCCTAGTGACCCCCAGATGGAGAAAACCATCTATGAATTGATGTGATATCTGACGGTTGTAATTCATAGATGAAGCACAAAGTCATACAGAAACGGCGAGTTCTAAACCTCATCACCACTGTTTGTTTGGGTCTTTGGGATGACATAATGGATTTAACAGCATAAATCCACCCACAACAGCATTTTCTTCCAGTCATCTCTGTTCACCTGAATGATTTCGCGCCATGAGGTCAACGAGTATGAGGTTACACGATACATTTAAATGAGGTGACGGGACTCTTTCGGGCCCCCAAGTCATCGTCTCACTGCCACAACAGCGCTAGCTCTGCAAACACCCGACAATGTATTGTGGTAGTGTGGTGATGACTTGGGATCCCCGAAAGAGTCGCATGACCTCATTTAAATGCATCGCGTACGCATGCGCGTTGACCCCACAGCGCGAAATCATTCTGGTGAACAGAGATGGCTGAAAGAAGACGTTGGTATACATGTGTGGATTTATACTGTTAAATCAATTATATCCTCTCGAAGACCTAAATAAACAGTGGTGATCAATAAGATATGGATTTGAGAAAATAATTTTTAGCGTAAATAGTCCCCAGTTTTACAACTTCACGTTTTCGTTAGCCACAACTGTTCCTACATGTATCAATAATACCTTTGGTTGATAGTCACAAATGATGTGTATGGGTCTCCGAGTGCTATAACCTGTACTGTTTAAAAGTTCATTTTGATGCTCCTTACCTGTTATTTTCGGGAAGCTAATTCCTTCTTTTCCACGCTTGCCGCTTTTCAGAACACTTCAAAGAAATATAGAGAGAGAGAGAGAGCACCCAAAATAATATTATTGTTGGTATTAATCACTGCACAGAAGATTTGTAGAAAACTTTTTCCTTTTTTGTGCCGAAATGTTGCATGCCGAAATGTCGCTTATCGAAATATCATGTGCCGAAATGTCCGGACACCAATTTCAGAACACTTCAAAGAAATTGCATCACAAAGAAGCATGATGTTTGCTCGAGTTAGCGAACCGAGTGCTGCTGTAACAACGCTGCTGTTGTTGTTACAGTCCTGCAAAAAATGTCCTATTGTCCTATAGAATAGGACAATAGAGTTCTACAGAGAGTTCTATAGAATTATCAAGAGTTTTCAGAACACTTCAAAGAAATATATAGAGAGAGAGAGAGCGCCCAAAATAATATTATTGTTGGTATTAATCACTGCACATAAGATTGTAGAAAACTTTTTCCTTTCTTGTGCCGAAATGTTGCATGCCGAAATGTCGCTTACCGTAATATCATGTGCCGAAATGTCCGGACACCAATTTCAGAACACTTCAAAGAAATTGCATCACAAAGGAGCATTATGTTTGCTGTTAGTGAGCCGAGTGCTGCTGCTGTTGTTACAGAGCTCCCTGCAAAAAAATGTCCTATAGAATTTCTATAGAACTCTTGATAATTATATAGAACTGTCTATAGAACTCCATTGTCCTATAGAACTTTTGCACTGTTCTATAGAACATTCATAGGCAGTTCTATAGCCCTATGTAGTCTTATAGAACTATTAAAAGATTCTAAAGAAAATTTACAGGATAGTGCGAACATTGAAGAAGAGCTTTTTTATGTCTCCTATTTAGAGGAGAGCTTTGAGCCGCATATCAAGTTCATTAAAATTAAACCAATCCAAGGTCGTGCCACAGCTGAAGGTCTTGAACAGTGCTTTTTTGATACTTTTGATGTGATAGGAATTGATGTTAAGTCAAGCTGTGTACAACTAGCTACAGATGGGCGAACTGTCATGAAAAGCTTTTGCACATTGGTAAAAAACAAAATATCCTGGCTATTAATTTCCACTGTGCCAATCATAGATTGGAGTTGGCATTCAACGATGCTATAAAGTCTATCCCCCTGCACACTGACATACATGAACTACTAAATGGGTTGTATTATTTCTATGACAATAGCAACTTGCAAGCACGGATGTTGACTGCCACTGGTGAACTTTTAAATATTAAGACTTTAACTCACTCAGTTGCCAAGGGTACCAGGTGGGTTGCACACCAGGAACGGGCTACAGAGGCCCTTAGCAGAAACTTCGCAGCCAATGTAGCACAACTGCAAGAGTGTCAGCAAGACACAACCCAACGCACAGAAACCAGAGTTAAGGCAATGGGTCTCAGGGACAAACTACTAGGCTAGAATATCGTAGTGTTGAAGTTCGCCATTGTCAAAAATCTGTTAGCAATAGTGTCGTGCCCGAGTTTATGTTGCAGGAAAGTGATGTCAGCATTGACATTTTAGTATCCACTGTTCGTCGCGCAAGATCAAAACTTGATACCTTCAGCTGTGCTGATGCAGCTAACACTTACAGGGTGAATAACATTAATGGGAAAGTTTTCAGAGATGAGGAGCTCACGGACAAGAGAACTGGAACAAGAAATCAGGACAGAAATGCAGACCCTGTTGTTAAACAAGGTGAAAAGTTACTGAGTAATCTGAAAGAGGCAATCGAAAGTAGGTTTGGGCCTCAAAGTGATGGCAATATTGGGGATAGCCCAGTTATGTCATGTTTTCCAGTGTTCGATATATGTAATCTCCCGGACTCTCAGGGCGATGATTTTTAGCAACTACGGGGAACAAGATATTAAGACCCTTACTCAGCATTTCTCTGACCTTATGATTTCCAAAGGATATAATCCGGAAAAGGTAGAGGATGAAAGAGTAGCTTTATGCCAATTTGTGTCCTCAGTGTTGTCAAATACCACCAAAGAAGGCCGAACTATTCGTAGGTTTTGGCCAAAAATACTTCGTAGAAAGGGCGATTCAGCCAACTTGAAAAACATTCTGTATCTTGTCAAAATATTACTCGTTCAAATATTTTCAACAGCTTGTGTTGAGAGGGGATTTAGCTTAATGAAACGTGTTAAGAGTGACCGGAGAACCAGGCTTGGTGAGGACTCGTTAAATGACTTTATAACTCTGGCCTTCTCAGAGGAAACTGTTTCTACCTTCAATCCCCTTCCATCTATTAGGTTGTGGTCACTGGACTGTCACAAGCAAAGGCGGCTCGTAGACGTTTATGGGCCACGCTCTTCGAAGGAGTAGGACTCCAAATGATTTGACTTATGATTGATTATAATACACTGCAGTCAGATTCAACATTAAGCAGCATTCCGGATTATTCCCTTTAATCTGTAATGTGCTACATGATTGCGTATTTTACCTAAATAAAATTAAAGAAAACAAGATTCTCCCAAAATTGAGTGTGTTGTAGTCTTTATTTCATAGATATTTAGGTATCAAAACTTACCTGAAAAGTTTTCCTTCTTGGTTTCTGAGATGAACTGTTATTGGAGACGGGGCCTTAGTTATATGTAGAAGTTTTCCTCCAGTACTGTACATACCGATATTACTGAGGTGATACACATAAAAGTTACAGTACAGTACTGTACTGGGCGACAAGCTAAATTATCAGGGTGACAAGTAAAAAAAATAGTTACCCGTCACAGTAACAAACTGAAGTCCCAGGGTGACAATTAAAAAAAATAGTTACTTGTCACAGTGACAAGTAATTTAAAAAAAACATTTCGACCCCTGATATATATATATGGGATTGGGCTATAAAAATGAGGAGGGAGGGGGCGGAGGTGATGGCGAAGAATATCCCATGGTTAAGAATATCCGGCTCCTATCTTCTAACACAGCTGGGACACTCTTCTCCAGAGGTAGGACAATCTTTACTCAATAAAAAGATAGGAAACGGGACACTTATCCCCGGACACTCTTAGCCACCACACCGGAGTGAGGAGTTAATTATAATAATCTTGATCAAAGCCGGTTCCCATGGTTGAATATCAACCATCTCCCAGTTGACATATTATCATTCACACAACGAGTCGATTATAGTCATATACTGAATTTATCAGTCGAAAAAATGGAGTTGGTGGATGTCGAAAATATGCTGTCAAAATGCGCCAGAACGAGCCATACAGCATCTAAATTTTCAAAACAAATCCGGGAAAGGGGGGAGCGCCTGCAGGGCTCGCATTAGGAGTTCCGCAATATTCTCTACCGAACCCCCCGTTGCCAAACCAGCCTACGGGCTAGCCCCAGCAGGGACCTAATGATACTGTCATTAGGTCCCACGTACATCCTAGCCACCATCGTCGTGTAGAAGCCCGAATCGTATAAACAATGATTTAGTTGTTCCTTACCATGCATTTTCCGATAAAACGTATCATGAACTAGTCCGAATTGTCCGAACGGCCAACATCTGTTGTCTTTTGGAGTGGGTTTCGCCGCCTTTTGTACCAGTCGCCGCTGAGAATTTCAAGCAGCTCCGCCATGTTTGTTTCCACGCCGGAGTGTCAACTGCGCACACGGTGACCGCAATAAACACCATACACGCCACCGTTTGCGCAGTTGACACTCCGGCGTGGAAACAAACATGGCGGAGCTGTTTGAAATTTTCAGCGGCGACTGGTACAAAAGGCGGCGAAACCCACTCCAAAAGACAACAGATGTTGGCCGTTCGGACGATTCGGACTAGTTCATGATACGTTTTATCGGCAAATGCATGGTAAGGAGCAACTAAATCATTGTTTATACGATTCGGGCTTCTACACGACGATGGTGGCTAGGATGTACGTGGGACCTAATGACAGTATCATTAGGTCCCTGCTGGGGCTACCTACGGGTTTGATTATTGATGCTTAGTTTGTTCTATCACTATATTTTTATTGTGTATTTTTGTTATAATTACAGCCTTGCCCGAATTATTTGGCAAGGTGCAGGGTCTTGGAGGGAACACCTGGAGGAAACAACACGTCTCCCACATCACCAAATCAGAGATGGCCGCCCCCCCCATCAATATTAACCCAGGGACATCCTTCACACCATCATCAAACCACGGATGTCCCCCATCGTCAGCCCAGGGACGTCCCGAATCACCCAACCGGGGATGTCCCCCATCACCACCAGTAACTCAGGAACATAACCCGTCTCCACCATCAACCCAGGGACATCCTCAACAAAACACATGTACATCAGCCCAGAATGTCCAGGGTGCTGCACGTGTATGCCAGTTACCTTCAACACCTGTGCGATGACCCCTCCCTGCGCCTATGCGTACAACACCAGGACAGGGCCACTTGCGCAGGGTGTTTGAATATGATGTGGATGAAAATGGCCAGGTAATTTACAGAAAATTAAGAAAAAATTGTTACTACCAAATTTTTTGATAGCGATGAATTTCCACCAAACGTGTCTGATTGTTGGCGTCATTCGTAATTATTGACTTCAAGACATGAATGAATAATTCCACATTTCCAATTCTCCTCAATACTGGAAATAGTCGACAAAATCAGGGAGACAACTTAAACCCCACCTCTGACCCTAATTTTGAATATGGGATTCAGGATACAGTATGAAGCAAATATAATAGGGCTATTATCCAGCAACTATCATACTTAACTGCAATTTTATATTGAATTGTCATATGACTCACCTTATGATTCAACTGTCTTTGTTGTTTTCAGGTTGATTTGGGATACGGGGTTCTGGTTAATGCCAACAATCTTCAGTATGTGAGCAGGACTGATGTGAAGAAGAACACCTATACACTTTGTGAGGTGGTCTTCAGCAGGGATGAGCTGGCCAACAGCAGCCTCACAGACAAAAGGTCGAATGCATTTAAGGAGCTGGCAGTAAAGACAATGCTGCCAGAGAATAAAGTCACTGCTATTATTGATAAGTTATGTTTCAGGTTTTCTCCATGATGGTGAAGCATCCCAAAATTTATTTCAATTTGTAACTCCTTTCAGTTAAGTTACTCATTGTTTCAACCTTCACATTCAACATTCAATGTCAATAAGTGTTATTGTGATAATGTTATTGTGACATTAATTATTCAATGTTGATAAGTGTTATTGTGATAATGTTATTGTGACATTAATTATTCAATGTTGATAAGTGTTATCGTGATAATGTTATTGTGACATTAATTTGATATGTACATATATGTGTGTTCTCTCTGTTTGACTTGTATCAGGATCATTGATATTCAGAATTCTATGAAACAATATAAATAGAATTGTTGATAGGCATATATAACATCAGGCTATTTCACAATCTAGGTAAACCAAGATGATAAATAAGGGGAATACCATCTAGACGAAACGCTATGAAACCTTTGTGCGAAATGTTCGCCGATATTCTACGAGATCAAATAATAAGCCAATCACGACCATTTCAACCTTTTCCCTCTGACAATGAATTGATTGACGTTTACTTCATGGAGATGAACATCTTCGCACGGCACAATCTTTTGATATTTTCTACTCCTAATAAAGCCAGACTTTTCAGCGGGAGTTAGCTCTTTGATCTATACGGACCCTGTCTGGAAATGATGCCATATTTGGAAACTGTTTCAGGATAATGTTTATATATTGGACCACGAGCTACCGTATGTAATTACTGTGGGCGTGATTTTGAAATAGTTTCAACAAGCTATCCATGTGATTGGCTAACAATAGTAGTTTCAAACTCGCACAGGATTTATATAGGGCTGAATTCAGATATAATATTCCGTGATATTATATCTGAGTTTACTGAGATTGGCTATTTCATAGACAACTTCTTTTATTGCTCTACTTTTGACTTTTCTTTGGAGATACACTTCGAACTTTTTACAAAGCTGATAACCTTCAACGAAACGTCAGCACGAGCAATAAAATTAGTTGTTATTCATATCCATAGCCTTGTATGATATAAACATGTTTACATCAATATCTACAAGGACAAATTATTTTTACAAGATTTTTCAAATGTTTCTCTTTTCAGAGTTTGTGAAGAAGATGCATCCTAGCAAAAAACAGGCAGATGCTAGGAAACTAATCGGAGCAAAGCTGAATATTTGCCAGAAACTTGAAAAACGGAAATCAGCACCAGCTGAATGAACATTAACAAACACTTTACGATACATCAACATTAATTAGCAATACATCGGCACCGTAAATTTGATGGGTTTGAGTTTATCAGAATAAATTTTAATAATTCACCCTGAAACTTGTTTAGTTTTGATTACTTTTCTGCTCAGCTTGCATGCTTTAAATTTTTGTACAGGAAAGATACCTATCATTTTAGATATAGATGATTAAGAAGATCCCATATAAATTCGCAGCATGAGAATTCCTAGAGACGGAATGTATTTTCCTTCTTGAGAGGGGTAGAAATTTTTATCCCTTGTTAAGTTAATATGGGATTCTTTTTCCCATATAATTCAAATCATCACTTTAATCAGTATATCAGTTAAAATATCAATGACCCTCTGCTGGAGTGTGCATATGCCTGCAGCTTGTGTCGATCGAGCATCATGATTGGTCAGCCTATGTCAAACACACTCATTTCATATACATGTGTGAGATGAATGATCTCAGCACATTATCTTGCATATGTTTTACAGAGTATTATATGAGAATACTGAATTCCTCATCCATGCAGAATAACAGGCTATGAACAACAGGCATTGATTTCTTTAGGTCTGTATTTTACAGCAAGTTTGCGAACGAACCCGACGGCACCAACACCTTATCTTGACGCCCTGCTCAAGGTGCAGCCATCAATCCCAGCACTTGCCAGTTTTAATCTTCCCCAGATTAATACATCTGGACTGAACCCACACCATACCGGGATGCTCTGCTCAAGGTATCTATATACTGACAATAATTGTAAATTAATAAATGTAATGTTAGTGAAAACTATCTACATTTTATCTATGAGAATATTTTCCCAATGAGAATATATAAATGTATATAAATAAATCGATTTTCTTTATGTTTACAGCAACCCAAAACATCCGAGTCTGAAAACACTGACCCCGATGTTTTAGTGTGTGTCAGTGGCCACCTCTGTCGGTACCGGTGAACGACACCGTCCCATCCCCAACAGTTGTCATGATCATACCCCAGGCGAATGACACCGCCCTACCGCCGGCGGATATCTTCAGATCTCCGTCGGGTGTGCTATTATCGCCGACCGTCCCATCTACTCTCCTCCGAAACGGCGATCTTCTACCGTAAATCCCCCAGGTCCGACCTTGTCACAGTGCCTCCGATGAGTTCAGTCTCATCTTCGCCTCGTCGTCATATTGGTGACGGTACTCAAGTGTATGGGCAACAACCTACTGTTTTTAATAAAGTATTTGTTGCCAACACTTTGAGGAACGTCGACCCCGAGAAAGTTTCGTCGCAGCCTCCGGTCAAACGAAAGGGCGGCGATTATTTTGTTGTACGATGTGCCCATAAAGATGACTGGAAATGCGACGAATACCAGATGATTTCGACAAGTAAAAAATGTTATGTTTTTTATGAAGAGTTACAAGTTGTCCATTTTAAGATTAGAGTAGGGGGTACTGATGTAAGAAGTAACAGGAATAGGGCGGTGGCGTCACAGGAATTTAAGCGGGTTGGGTATTACTTTAAGGATGACCCTTGTTTAGTATTCGTGCATTATTTAGGCGACGAAACTGTATATTCTCCAATTACAAGCGTCTAGTCCGTCATTCATAATCCAGCCGTCGTCCATTAGAGAATATCCGCGTCCATAATCCAAAGACTTATTCCATTTTCCATATAACAGTATGAGCACCAAATTCAAAAAGACAATCATAGTATACATAAACATAGGCTTGTTTCCTGCAAGAGAGAAGCGGTCAACAGTTTTCAATGAAAAGTTTTATCTCACGGTAATTCTCATTCAGATACAGAATTCAAGAGAACGTTGCCATCAGTTATTGAGGCCATCCAGAAGGCCGCTGATAACGGAGCCCCGATGAAAACTTATCGTAAGATGGTTTGTGATACTAAGGCTGCTACTGGCATTTATCAGGGCGTAGCTAACCCAAGAAATTTAAGACAAATTCAAAACCAGCGTCCAAAAATTCATGCTAAGAAGCAATTGAGTTTAGATGATGTTTATAATTTAATTCTACTAGGGTATCCTTTGCCAGATTTCATTTTTGAAGTAACTATAATCCCCGATATGTTCGCAGTAGCGGCCTTACCGGAGATTATAACCGAGTTTACTAAATTGACGAAATCTAAAAGCGGACGGAATAGTTTTATCTTACGACATTACATTCGAGTTAGGCGACTTCTATGTTTCTCCGTTAGTTTTCAGACGTTCTTTATTCGAAGAAGCGCCCGTCATACCATTAGCGTTTTTCATACATGACAGAAAATTCAAAGCACATCATGAACGTTTTTTTAGAGATCTAGCGGAACGAATCCCAATGCACCGATAGTGACGGATAGGGAGGTAGGGATTACGAACGCGATCAAGATCCATTACCTTAGACAGTTGACAAGAAACAGTAGGAAGAAATTAGATAAAAAATCTGGTGGAAAACGACCGAGACCGGCAGACACTGACGTATAAATAATCCCCGCCCCTGACACCTGAAGAATCTTGTAGAAAACGACAGAGACCAACAGACTGTGGGATTGATATAATCCCTGGTTCCGACACTGAAGACACTAAGGATAGGGAGATTATCACAAACGATCCTATAGATATTGAGGACTCCATTATCAGCGGAGAAGGTTATCAAAGCCCTGATGACACTGTTTCTCTTGCTGTCAAATCACCATGGGTTTGTGGTTTATTCACTCACCACAGAGACAATACTAAACAAGGGTCTTCTTTGTTCTGATACAATTAACGCTGCTCAAAAAAATTATATCGAGCCAATATTCTAATGTAAACGGGTTTCAATTAACCAATAAGGGACCATTCTATGACGACTCTAAAGGTAGATGGTCGTACAAAATTCCAATGAAACCCATCAAATCAACTTCAGCACAAATTCATCATACTGGAAAAAATCATTGGGTTACTTCTGTGAAGTAAAAATTCCAATGAAACCCATCAAATCAACTTCAGCACAAATTCATCATACTGGAAAAAATCATTGGGTTACTTCTGTGAAGAGTGAAAGAAACACAGTAACTTTATTTGATAGTCTGATGAACCTTCGGAAGCAGCTGACTGCATCCACAGAAATTCAGTTGGCTGCAATTTACGGCGAAGGGAACAAATTTTGAACATTAAAATGCCCACAGTTCAACGACGACCCAATAGTTATGATCGTGGGTTATTTGCAATTGCTAATATGGTAGAATTTTGCCTTTCAGGTTACACCGGATCACAAAATGTATATTACGATGAAGATTTATTTAGGCCTCATCTGGTTCATTGTTTAGAAAAAGGAAAATTTGAAGCATTTCCGAAATGTCCTGACGGCTCAAAAAGTATCCTAAATTTCACAGCAACTATCAATGTTAGGATTTATTGTCATTGTGCGTGTGGTTTGCCGGATTGTTTCGGCCATATGGTGGGATGCGAGGCAATGAAAGGCAAAAGAAATTGCAATGTCTGGAAACAAGTCCTGTGCTGGACAAACTGAAGACTGGTTTTGTGATCAGCACAACTAGCTTCCACCCACCTATATCATGTTAAAAAGATTTATATAACTTCTCACAATTGAACAAATGTATCATTTCATCATTATTATTCAATTATTATTATTATTCAGTTATTATTATTATTATTATTCGAATTAAAAAAATACAACCCAATCCGATGTTTCATTCATTCACTCTTTTTCTGAAATGTGTTTGTTGTATTGATTCCCGTTCCGTTTCAGGAAAGTCGAGTCGATCCGGTTGAAATTCTGCCGCCATCTTTGATTCTCGAAGTTTTATGCGTGGTAGAATGAATCGACGAATGAGGGCCTTTCAGGACCCGATATTTACCTGGAAATATACTAGATAAAAGCAGAATTGTATAAATATTATAACAGAATGCAATAATAGTTGTAATTCCTCAGAATAATGCCGTAAATAACAAATATATGTCAGCTGGGCACGGCCATCACGGCTGGGGAATCGGCTGGGTAATAGTACGACCCCAAGTTTGCAGGAGCCAAGAAAAAACACAATATTTCATTTATACAGACATATTCTATATAGAACAAATATTGATTTCTATAGAACTGATTTCTATAGGAATCTGCTCTGTAGACAGGTTGGCTGTGGACGTCCATGTTTTTAGCTTTGATTTTATCTAGCCAAATTTTTAACTTTATCGTAGCCATCCATCATCATACAGTGATTTTATCTACACATGGAATTTATATTTTATGTTATGGATCACCTGAAAACCTTTAAGCAGCCTATAGCAAAATGTGGGGCAATTTTGCAGTGATCAACATCTATGACACTGAAGCATTATCAAGGTGCCATATTTTCGTGACAACTATGACTGCTGGCAGTCATGGACTTATTGTGGCAGTGATCTTATGTCAACTTCTATCATCGTTTACTCTACCAAGGCTGAGCCCAACAGTATCATACGCAGATGTGGATCTCGTGGTGCAAACAAAAGAATCTTCATCATGGCTACAAACACTCAGCTGGAAGCTGAACTTTTATGCAGTTAGTAAGTCCATGCCAAACTATGTACCAAAGAAGCCATATTGTAGAATAAACGATGTGGACAGACGTGGCCACGCCCATGGAGCGGCACAAATTATGTTTACTCAGGCATTCATATGCTGATGATATCCCTTTTACTGTCTCAGGACTTTGTATTGTCGTTAGCGGGCGACATTGAGTCAAATCCAGGACCTGTCAAAACTCTGTGCAATGTCTGCAAATGGAGTGTGGGTAAAAATCGCAGAGCCATAGAATGTGACCTGTGCAAAACTTGGGGTCACATCAAATGCAATGGAGTATCAGGTGAGCAATATGCAGCATATCGAGGGATGTCCGATTTCGATTGGCTGTGTGTTCCCTGTAGTCATCTCCTTCAGGAATTCCCCTTCGCTGATAGCAGCCTTGATTCTGTTTTCTTGAGACAATCTTATCCATATGCTGATGAACTACCGTTTGCTAACGCCAGCCACTTATCATTCATATCAGACAGTGAACAAGATATAACGAATATATCTACTCAGTAGTGACACAGACAATGATGACACTGTTACATTTCAGGAATTGAGAGCCATTCGGCAAAAATATCCATCAAATCTTATCACTGGCCATTTGAACATAAACCGTGTAAGAAATAAGTTCTATGAACTGAAAACTATACTACATGTATGTGACCACCTCATCGATCATCTGGTGATATCGGAGTCTAAATTAGATGAATCTTTTAACAAGGCACAGTTTGAGATCAACGGTTATAAACTCTATGTAAAACATCGTAATGCAAATGGGGTAATCTTATAGTATATATACGGGACTACCTCCCATCTATTGTAGAGCAATATGGTGAAAATATTGTGCACTTCGAGGTAAAAGCAGGAAACTTGGCATGGTAGTAGCCAATGATGACCCGATCAATTTCTGATAAGGACCCACACTATGTTTTTCCAACATGGCCGCCAAATTCAAGATGGCCGCCATAATAATGACCAAATACTGAAATCAACTTAGTTCATTGTTTGATTTGTGTCAGGAGCCTAAAACCTGGCATCGTGCTAGCTGTTGGTGTCTCCGTCATGTTCCATTTAATGTTTTGGGGTGTAGACCACGATGTCAACGTCATCTGTGATGTCATTGGTGAAGTCATCAGTAGGAGTAGTAGCCAATGTGGGCATTTGGGGGGCGTGAAGCAAGGTGTCTGGGATAGAGATGGTCCATCCTTGGTCCGAATGGACCGTGAGGTGTGTCCACTTGTAGGTCTCTACATGTAGACGACGAATAGTATGGAGTTTGTTGGAAGTCGCATTGTGTTACGCATGCGCAGTTGGTCAGTAGTAACGAAAGATGTCATTTTGGACGTGGGAAATGACATGTTTGGGCAATCAAGGGACCCATCTTTGATCCAAATGGACCGGTTGGGGTATCCTATTGAAGCTTTCGTGGGGTAGAGTCAGACTGGCGTGTTTTTGATTGGAAGTCGCGCCAATCTAGACATGGGCAGTTGGGGTGTAGTAAGTAAAGTGATCATTCTGGAGGTGGGCAGGGGTATATTTGAGCGATTCAGGGACCATTCTTGGTCCGAATGCGTCGTGTGAGGTGTCAAAGTGAAGCCCTCGGTGTGAAGACCACGACTTGTTTGGGGTAGAGATGTACCATCCGTGGTCCAAATTGCCCGTGAGGCGTGCCCAACCCCCATCTTAAAGCATGGACGCACTAACGATGGTGAGTGAGTGCGCGTGCGCGCGCGCGCGTGTGTGTGTGTATGTGTGTGTGCGTGGGTGTGAGACAGAGAGAGCGCATGTGTGTGAACATCGTGCTTAGCCGTCTCTCGGAAGACATGGAGGCGCTGAAGAGCCATTCTTTTCTGTCGCTGTAAGACAGAACTGTCATAGCCACAGCGTCAGGGTCAGTAGAACAAAGACCATCGCGAGGTCCGCGAGCCGTCGCTGGTTCCGGCGTGAGCGCTCGTGGTCCATATCCCGTGCATCAAGGATGGCTTTCATAGTCCAGTAGTGGTGGGTGATAGCACACCTCGCCATCGAGTCGACTCTGTCGAGGACCGCTTCTGTGAACTCTTCCGGGATCTGGCATCGCCCCTCGTTGTCGTCGCCATCTGCAAACATGGACCGAACCATTGTTCGGTAACCCATGAGTGAATTAACCACGGTCACATGCTGTAAAATGCGAGTGGCATAGAGATGGGTCTCCGTCATGGCTCTGCAACAGATGGAATGGGGGTGTGGGGTCCAGAGGGACGTGTTTTATAGGCGATGTCACACATGTGCGCTTATACGTAGCTCTACGGGTCCGTGGTAAGTACTATTTTGATTGGTTAGTCCAATAAGAGCACAACAACAAGGATTACAGGTCAATCATTTTATTATCCCATCCATCACAGCACATCCACGCTGGGGGAACCGCTATGGGTGTGTTTACAATTCACTTATGTTATTGTCCGTGTCTTGGCCCCATAGTCGGCTGCTCTTGTCAAATCAGAAGTTAATTGTGCTGATCTCAGGCTGCTCTTGTCCAATCAGAAACTGACCCTGAGAATAAGTATTAGTATAAGTCATGGATGGAACACAAAATGGAACACAAACTGTGGATGTCTTTCGGATTGATGGGGCTCAACTGACTGGAGTCTGAAGACTCGACCGCAATGTTGGCATTCATGGCTGGGTGCCTTATGGAACGACCGTTGATGTCACCGTAAATTATCCTTACGACTAAATGACTTCCTGCAGATCGAACATGTATACTCGCCAACAGGACCTTGAAAAGTAGACTCGCGGTTGGAGTCAAACGCCACGGCATCCTCAACCCTCAAGCGTGCATGTCCATGGATTACACTTTGGTGAGATCTCAACTGACTGTGTAGTCTGAAGCGGTGTCCACAGTCCCCACATTTGATGCCTGGATTTCTCATGGAGAAACCGTTCATGGCACTGTAAACTATCCAGGCGATTAAATGTATCCCCGCAGGTTTCGCATGTGTACTGGGCAGTAGCATCGTGGATGGTAGACTCATGGCGTTGTAAGTCGTGCAAGCGTGTAAAGGACTTGGAGCAAGTGGTACACGAGAACATCGTGGCGTAAGTGGTTGAACGAATGACTGCTGAAAGAGTCAGAACGTTTGCTTTGATAGTGCGCTAGCTGGCGATCTATTTTTAGCACAACCGGTTTCGACGAAAATTCCGGTATACCGCCACTTTCATAAACCTTCCCTACAAAAAAACTCCCCTACGTTGTTCTCTCCCCTACGTTGTTCTCGCCACCAATCGCGGTTCTGCCTGTCCACACTTGAAACATGTGTGTGTGTGTGCGTGTGTGTGTGTGTAGGTGTGTGTACACGTATAAACCGTAAGGTGAGGACAAAACTTGAACTCTTACTATGTTTCTGATGACCGACGTTGCTCCAAGATCCAGAAAGTAGTCCTTGGACTTTTTTTTCTTAATAAAATGCGCTTCGCTTGGTAGCCATCTTGAATACGACTCATTTTACAGTAAAAGATAATGTTTATTCGTAGCAGGAATTATTTGCTTGGCTTCAGCACATTACATTGAGCGCACAATACAGACAATCCTTTACGCATTTTATGATGATTTACCACTAATTTGACCATTATCATGGCCGTCATTTTGAATTTGGCGGCCACCTTGGAAAATAATTTTACAGATCTTTCTTGAAAACGGACTAGAGCATTAATAACAAGCATCGCTGCAAGTTTCATGACCTAGACTAAAACAATAAACAGTATTATTATCATATTGCTGTATTTGACCATTATATTGGCGGCCATCTTGAATTTGGCGGCCATATTGGAAAAAAAATGAGTGGGTCCTTATCAGAAAATGGTCAGGACATCTTTGGCTACTATCATGCCAAGTTTCATGCTTTTACCTCGAAGTGCACAATTCGAAGTTCCACTACTAAGCGTCTTTATGACTTCGAAAGTGAGGAGATTGAATATATTGTTCTCGAGATAACTATTGACAAAGACAAATGGTGCCTAGTTGATATGTATAATCCACCGAAGACCAGGAATGATGTCTTTCAGAGAGCCTGCACCAAACTTTTGGATTTAGTTATACATAATCAAATACAACATCATCGTTAACGGCGATCTGAATTATGATCTCTGCAAACCCCATACTATAAGCGGAGCAGCACTGAGAGATATGTGATATTTTTTCTCTCACCAATCTCGTAAAGACAAGAACCTGCTTCAAATCCAATATTGGCTCACTTGTGGACGTCATCCTTACCACGCACCCTCGTTCATTTGTTTCTTCGCTTTCATTTAATTGTGGTTTAAGCGATTTTCATCACTTTATTGTAACTGTGAAACGTGAAAAACTGTCTAGACCACAAGCTGACTGGTGCACCTACAGATCGTATAAACACTTTGATGAAGACTCTTTTCGTTAAAGACATTTCTCGTGCCCCATTCCATGTGAACGAGATATTTGACGACATTAATGGCCAGTATTGGTTCTATTCAAATATCCTCTCACAGATTTTGAATGGCCATGTGCCTATTAAAAAAAAGAAAGTGAAACCTATTTCAGTGCCATTCAGCAAATGGCGTAAGGCTATTCATTATAGAAATATGTTACATAATCGTTATTTGAAATTTAAAGCCAGATCAAACTGGGAGGCTTTCCATAAACAGAGGAATACGTGTATCTCACGGCGTCGTAGTGCAATGAGACAATGTTTCAGGGACAAATGTGATGGTGGTCCAAAATCACAAGATTTTCACAAAACTGTCAAACCATTTCTGTCCAAAAAGAATAATTGTGTAAATACCATTTTCCTTAATGAAAACGACAAACTTATCGATGACAAACAGGAAGTCTCTGAAATTTTTAATGCATGCCTCAGATATAGACAACGATGCTGTTCAGTATGACAATGTGAATGATCACCCGACTGTAACGTCTATTGTCGACGCTCATGATCCAAATCTTACCTTCGATTTTCACCCGGTTACTCAACTTACTGAACAGGATGTACTAGTCAAACTTAAATGTCTGCAATTTAAAAAAGCATCTGGATCTGACATGATTCCTGCAGGCATAGTTAAACGGGTGGCCAGTCAGCAGGCGCCCAGTCTCGCCTACATTTGTAACTCATCTATAGAAGCATGCAGAATGGATGCTTTCCTGATGACCTCAACCGTGCTAATGTGTCACCAGTATTTAAAAAGGCATTCTTCCGTGCTTCTCCAAGGTTTTTCATGGAGTACTGGCTGACCAGGTAGGGCGGTTTTCTGAGAATATTTTTTTCTCCGTTTATCTCAGCTTATAGGAAAAATCACAGCTGTCAGACAGTGCTCCTTCGGCTCGTGGAGGACTGGAGGAATGCTCTGGATAATAACCAATATGTAGCGGCCATACTAATTACTTATGGACATGTCTAAAGCGTTGGACTGCATATCACATGATCTTGTCCTTGCCAAAATGACGGCTTATGGCATGTCTGAAAGCCCTGTTAAATATACGAGAAGTTATCTTTCCAATCGCAATCAGCGAGTAAAGCTGGGGGACATTTATAGCTCCTGGCGTAATATCAGTAAAGGGGTACCCCAGGGCTCAATTATGGGGCCATTGATATTTAATATATTTATCAACGATATCTTCACAGTATGCAGCCTGGAAGAATCGAAATGTTCAGTTATTAATTTTGCTGATGACAACACCCTGTACTCATCTGATCGTGAACTTATTGTCCTCAAGACAAGATTGCAAACTAAAGCTGAACACATGGTAAACCATTTTCATGCTAATTACATGCTTGCTAGGCATCCACATCGATAATAAGATTAAATTTCAATAAGCATGTGGCTGGGCTTTGTATGAAAGTTGGACGCCAGATTAATGTCCTCAAACGGCTAGGACGGTATCTTGACCTAGCGGGTAGACTAGCTACCTTTAAATCATTTATACTGTGTAATTTTAATTACTGTACATTAGTCTGGCATTCCTGTAATACCACTAGCGCCAAAAAAACTAGAAAAACTATAAGAACGCGCTTTGTTTACCAGGATAATGTGAGCGATTATCATCTACTGAAGAGGACCGGTCCTTCTAAACTGCATGTACAGCGCCTTAGACTTCTGGCAACATGAAGGCCCTGCATATAATAGGGACCTGTTTCAAATTAAAAACGACGTTTATCAGCTAAGAAACACGACGAATGTTCACGTACCCAGATGTAGGACTACAAGATTCGGGCTTCATTCTATCAAGTACTCTGGAGCCACTTTATGGAACTCACTTGATTCATCTATAAAAGGAGCACTGGTACTGAAGGAATTCAAAATTCTAATTAGTAAATGGGACGGTGATACTGCAAATTATGACTCAATACAGCTGATTACAAGATCACTCATACATTTTTATTTTAATGACCGACTTTTGTATATTATCTCTATTTTACAATATTTGAATGGTGTGTTACTGTTCTGTCGGTGAATAGCTCATATTTGAGCTAATGTTCTCTGTATGTGAACACATCCGACTTTAAGGGGATGGACCGGTAACAGACAAGATGGCTGCCATTTTAGACACGCTGGTGGTAAAATTACAATAAAAGAAAAAATAACTGGTTGACCAACTTGAAAGTTCAGATTATGTGACTATATATAATGATGAACACACATACAGCAAGAAAACAATGTTATCTGAAGCATAACTATGTATAAATGAATGTTCAACATAGACAATTTTGTGTGCACCACAACTCACCTTTAATTTTGAATTCCTGCAGAAGATTACTTCACAATATTTCAAAGAAGGGTTACTTATGTCTCATTTGCAGAAAACACAGTTGTAATCAGTTCACATGAAAATATACAGTCAGGTGAAATTGAGGTACTTCTGGCCAGTACTCTACAGTTGATAGTAATGGCTGCCAAGTACTACTTTCAGCCAAATCATGATTAACCCCTTCTCAACAGCAGTATACATCACAAAGTTAAGTCCTCAGCACTGACAGTTACTTCCCCTGATGTGATTATATCATCCTGCAAAGAATGGAAAAATGCAAATTTGTTATGTTTATATGAAATGCACATAGAATGGTTGTCTTTTACATGACAGAAGGTATGAATAAATCAAAATTTGTGTGTTCATGGAAGTGCTTGGGTCACATCACATAATAAGATGTAGTCCTAAACATGTTTTATTACAGGAATCTGCATAATTCATACGGACGGACGCACGCACATACTTGACAATACCCCTGGCTTAGGCCAAAATTCGTTGAGGGGTAACATCAGAAAAAACCCAGTAAATAGTGGATGGGTTTTCTTCATAATTTGGAAATAGATTACTTTCATTGGGTTCATTAACTATGTCAGCGTTGTAGGGATAAATTGTCGGAAATCATACGGTCGAAAATGTCAAAAGTTATGTGGTATGGTACAAATTATGCATGTATACAAACAACGCATGGCCATGGTGGTCCTCAGGGGGTTAATTCCTTTGACGTCACTTGCACCAACATTTCTTTAGGCTATATTTCCAATATATGTATCTGATCTGTTGAAAAAACATATTCTACATCGTCCCTGGTATATCATAAAACAGAAAAACACACTGGAGCTTACCAAATCATGTTGTTTTCCTCTTCGAACGTCCCACCACGTTTTGACATCTGCAGAACAATAGCCACCGGAAGTCGATGATCGGGTAGGACTTGTACACGAAAAAAAATAGTTCTTGATTTTCTCAAGGAGATAGTCACAATTTTAAAAATAGAAACACGAATATAAACTGATAAATACATACAATGTGACTTGATACTATTTTACCCAATGTTTACTCAATGCAGTATTCGCTGCGGAGCGTTTCAATCATTTTGGATTCTAACGCCACATGTGTGCACGATGTCTTCGGTTTATTTGTCGTCAATACCCTATGATATTCTCACCATTTCCACCACATCAGATAGTAGATCCTTCAAGCCAGGTATGTATTCAGACAGCTAACCCCATAAGCTTTCCATTGATGTATGATAATGTAGATGTCATTGGAGAAAAATATTTTAAAAACAAATTTCATGTCGTTGTTGTTGGTTCCTGTCGGCCGTGTCAAAACTTTCCAAAATGGCGGTCGACGTATGAAGTAGGTTGTTTTTCGTTATCAGTTTATCGTATACTCCTTCCAAACATTGATATAGTGTTCACAAACATGAACTCCCGCACACTTCTACTGGGAATGAAAGCATTTTATTCGTTGTAAAATTGTATATTAATTTCCACCTGGTGTACCGCAAATTGGCTATGTTCACAGCTATGTTCATCAAAAATTATTTCGTCTCGAGGAATTCCAATTTGCTACCATGATTCAGAGTGTTGTGGTATTTATTTCCTGAAAATTTGACATTCCTGTGAGAATGCATTTTGGCGAAATTGGCAAATTCTCAACAGCCTATGGTGAAAGTCAGCCATATTTATTGACCCAAGTCTGTTACCGGTCCATCCCCTTAATGTGATTGATAATTCCTATGTTTCTCGAAACGTTTTTACAAGTATAATTAATGTGTGAAATCCAGTTTAATTTGTTATTAAAAATTACACCTAAAAACTTGAACTCGGCGACCATTTCATAAGTAAAGAAATAAAACTTTCTTACTGGGGGTATTGTGATACCCCCTATGCAATTACGACAGGGGGGGGGGGCTATTGGAGGTATCAAATTACGCGCGTAATATGGGGTATCGAGCGATAATTGCACTAATGATATGAAGAAATATAAAAGTCGTATTCGAATTACGAGAGGAAATAGCAGAGGGGGATAAGAATATGTCTGTACTAAGACATATGTAGAAGGTCGTTGGCCGTAAATGAAGAACCAAAACCCTGGTTTATGTCGTCGGTATGGATATTTATTCGGTTAACCCAGACTTAAGACCCTACAAACATACAAATATCACAAACGTAAGCATCACAGTCAAACAAGAATACAAATATATTTTCTGACGTTTTACCTATAGTTAAAATCCAACTCCATACCAAATACATCAATTCAATATATATTCTGGGTCTAAGACGACTCGAAACCCTCATAAATAATAATCTATAACCACATCACAAATTACATATGTTTTACGTTACATTATGGATACTGTACGCGTGCTGTGTTACAATCGAAATATAATCAGCTATAGATATGCTCAAGCCCGTACTAGAAAATAAATAACTAGAATGTATGTACGTCGCTTGAACTAACTATACCAAACCGTTTAACGCCGAGTTACGTAACAAGAAACCGATCTGGTAAATACCGCGCAAACTTACCCCGTCAATGGGACAGAGGCAAGTCCGACCAGCATCGTATACGGTAGCAAACCATTACGTAACGCCCAGTAGCACCCATATGTAACGCCCAGTATCACCTGGTAAACAAACATAGCTCCCGTTTATGGACGAAATATATCGTTTCGGCCACAATAACTTACAATAAATGTATATACTCAATACGGGAAATGCGAGCATCATAATTTATACTAGAAGAGAATCGTGTGGCTTATATGTTATAGAAATATATTACCAGAGGCAAATATGTTCGAAATATATATCACCCGCCCGAGGGACGTATGTACTCATTTCAGTGAAATGAATGCCACTTATATTATTCCAAATTACTACGTTCAATATATGCTACTGAATATAAATATATATATATAGAAATATTACTGACCTGATAATCCAATGGAGAATATCCAAACAAATCCAAACGAAACAAAACTGGCAGCAGAGCTCAAACAAAGTACTGAACTCAAACAGTAACAAAGAAAAAGGGAACCGGCCAGT
>JAVTVY010027049.1:0-11566 GCA_036873755.1 Hanleya hanleyi
AATGTATCTACTCTATGAGAAAGAGAACAAAGTTCCTCTTAAATTGCAACTGCAACAAAAAGTATCGCCCTGAAATTTAAATTATAGTTTTAATGTTACAATTGTTGTCCATTGATGTTTACATGGCGAGAATTCTTCTCAAATTTCTTGAGGGGGAAGTCTTTATGCTTGTTTTTTGTTTCGTTTTTAAATGTCTGTCACAGACCACGTGGGCAAGACATTAATGTAAATGCGTGGCCGTATGGCAAATAAATCCCCAGTGGTCTGTCCAGGGCTTAACTGAAAAAAAAATACAGATATCTTTGTATCAAATACAGTCGGCTCACACCAATACATAGGTGTGTCCAAAAAATACATAGGAAGCCGTCTTGTATTCTCTATGTTAAAGCCGTTTACCACAGTCGTATGTAGCTGCTGATTTCTGGAGATTTTTGGAGTATCGGGGCATCATTTTTTAAATATGCCGCGACGTTGTGTAGTGGGAAGTTGCAGTTTTACTACAAATGACGGTGTTAGTATTCATTTGTGGCCCAAAGACGAGAAAATCGCTGCAAATTGGACGAAATTTGTACGCAACACGAGAGTGTGGAAAGAGGGCCCGAGCCAGTACTCGTATAATTTGCTCGGCACATTTTGACAGAAAGACATCATTTGAGGACATCTACAGCGTAGCAGTTGAATTCGGGTACAAACCAAAACTAAAGAGAACAGCTATTCCAACTATCAAACGTAAGAACAATCAGAATGTGCCGGCAAAGAAATCGGACAAGGAGAATCTATCACGGACATCGGCTGAACGAACCTAGCCTGCAAGCGAGGCCTCGGGCAGGGGGACGGCTGTACATGCCCTGCTCGCTCTCGCGTGGCATTTGTTGCTTGAGCATCTACAGGTTAAACTGGATGAGTCTCTATTTCATATATACACGTTTAACCATTTGTTCCAATGTGTCTTAATGTCTGTATTTGTATGTTCAATTTTATTCATTCTATGTATGCGTTTTTAGCCAAATGTTGGCACAAACTTCACGCAAATAAATTATCTAAATTATATACTATTTAATAATAATAATAAAACGATCTTTCATAAATATATATACGTTTGATAAGTAAATAAATAAAAAACACCAATTGGAGTGAATGGCTGTAGATACAGAAGTGATAATTATACTTTCATAATCCCTTGACATTTGAGATTGTGGGAATATCATTCGATTTCAATTTAATTGAGGTAATTTGTCGAAAATTGAGCAAATGTGAATGCCGATCCACTCACCACGGCTTACTTTTCGCCATGAATGTCCAAAGTTTTTTTATCAAACTATATAATTCTGAAATTGGTATTTCATGGGGATTATGGGAAAATTCAAGTCGGACGTATATCAGTAGAGTTATCAACAGTTTACTGTCCATACTGCCGAATCCCGGAGTTTATCCCTTCGAAAAGGCTGCCTCGGTCAGTAACAACAATAACAACACAGATGTGCTCGTTCGTTACATCACAGAATCGTTCTACATTCAATACAGTTTGAAATATATGGACATTTGGTCTTATAGATGACGATAATAAGGTTTCCAGTCAAGTTGCATACCAATCTGTATTCAACAAACGACCTCTCCGAATCCTGTCGTCGTCGAGTTCCACGTTGTCAGAGTGGTTGTCACTGTCAGAATCGGAGCCGTACGGCTCAAATTGATAGGGCTGAATTCCGCCGTTGGTCTGCAAACAACTGTTAATTTGCCCGTCATCATCCTCCTCTATGTCTATTTCATCTTCTTGGCGAAAAATATTTCCATCTAAGCAGCTGATATCGCTCGAATCGACATCTGAACCGGAGCTCTGACTGCACTCGCTTTCCGTGTTATCCGCTGTTTTTTCTCAGGCAACTTCCCTGCGTGACGTCATCAACCCCGCTGTGAAAGTGTGGAAAAGCCCACTTTGCTCCCATATTACGTGTGTTTCTGATCAGATTAGAATTTTTTCAATATTTTTTTCATACAAAGTGAAGTATGAACTATGATTTTTAAGGATTTTTAGACCAAAAAAAATTCCGTTTGGGTTGACCTTTAATGATCAATCACTTTCACACACTATCGATCACGACGTTGAAGGATCAGTCAGCGCGGTTTTCCACTTCAGTTCCAGTGAACAATATATACATACATACAAAAACCTCATTAAGCTTAAATCATTACGTATGTTATATATAACATATATTGCATTATATAAGCAACTCGCCTTGCAGGCTATACTTACATACTGAAGCAGAACCTGCAGCCTTCGAAACACCCTGCGATGTTCATTTCTCTCCCTCCTCCTAACTGTCAACTAAGGCCCCGATTATGTATAAATCAACAGAGAGCATAAGGCGAAGCCGCGAAGGCGCGAAGAGGCGAAGAAGCGAAGCCGCAAAGGTGCGAAGGGGCGAAGGCGCGAAGCGGCGAAGACGCGAAGAGGCGAAGCGTCGAAGGCGCGAAGGCGCGAAGCGTCGAAGGCGCGAAGGCGCGAAGGTGCGAAGCCGCGAAGGGGCGAAGCGGCGAAGACGCGATGGCGCGAAGCCGCGAAGGGGCGAAGACGCGAAGCCGCGAAGCCGTGAAGGGGCGAAGACGCTAAGCCGCGAATGGGCGAAAACGCGAAGGCACGAAGGGGCGAAGGCGAAGCCACGAAGGGGCGAAGGCGAAGACACGAAGGGACGATGCTGTACAACTTCGTCACTTCGCTTCGTCCCTTCGAGTCTTCGCCTTCGCAGCTTCGTGGCTTCGCAGCTTCGCCTTCGCGACATCGCGCCTTCGCCTTCGCGACTTCGCGGCTTCGTGACTTCGCGGCTTCGTCGCTTCGCGTTGTGAGTATGGCGAAGTTACGAAGGCACGAATGGCCGCATCCGGCTTCCATAGCTTTTCTAAGAAACTGTTTATCCTGATGTGTTGGCTGGATCTATATGACTTTAGATTTTGGCTAGGGACTTTTAATACATCCTGTGATACATAGTGAAGAGATCTGTGAATAGTGTTGTGGTAGCGGTCTGCTGTGGAGGCTGACAGATATACCAGAGGCCGAGCATTGGGGATGCCATCGTGGATTCCAGCACAGAAGTCCAGGGGAAGGCAGGGCTAGTCGTTTCTTCAACATCTGTAAGTGTATACCTAGAATAAAACATAAATATTTTATGTTTGTTAGGGCTCCGACTTGAATATTGATACATCTCTATATCAAGTAGGAATAGTGTCTTGAACCTGAGTGTCGGTTGCCCTGATGACTCACTCTACAAAAACAAACAAAACTAGACATTGTTGGTACAATGACACGGTCTTTCCACGACGGTCCTCCAAAGATATCCTTTCGTTGGAAATTAAGTTCATGTCATGTTGCATAGGCGATGTCGATATAATGATAACTGAACACCCTTCGTTTAATTGACAAATATACATAATGCGTCATGGGCTTACAGAGGGCTCATCATGGTTCGCAGCTCCTTTCATCACTTAAAGCGACGTTCATTTAATTACAATCGCGGGGTGACGCGGTTGAAAGAACTCATTATTGGAAGTAACAGGCAACAAATTAGAAGTCCGTACCTATTGCGGTTCAAGAGTTATAGCGTTTTCAAAAAGATGAGCCAGCTCCGTCATGTAACACGACATTTATTTAATTGCGAACTCCGGATGCCTCGAGTGTTACAGCCGAATCGCTATAGCGAAATTGACAACTCCCATTGAATAGATGAAATCAACATGTGACCATTTAACGGCTTAATAGTTCGGGAAAATTGTGTTTTTAATATCTCTAAACCTATCAAAGCTATATTCTTGAAATTTCATAGGCAAATACATATATATATTCCCTCAATCGTGCCTAAAAATAGTGATGATTGAAAGCATAATTTTCGCAAAATTTGAATAAATCCAAAATTTCAGAAATGGCTAATTATCTCCCAATCTTTCTGGTATCTTTTTATGGGTTCTACTGATGTTCTGTTACCTCATGTAATGACCTACATTCATGTGCAAATTTCAAGTTAGAATTCCTAACAATTTTCAAGTTATGGCGCTGTAGTCTGAAAACTGTCGGGGGCTATATCTGAAAAACCAGGGTCAAGGTCACGTTGAAAATTCAGTGACATCATACCTGTATCATGCACTACAAATGCACTAAATTACAGATTCCTGCATGTTGTAGTTTTTGAGAAAAATGCGAACAATGTTTTTTACATTGTGCGATATTCAAGGTCAAGGTCACATTGGATCGTTTTATAAATAGCGCCAAAAGAAAGACAATATTGTGCCCATTATTGTTTCATTGTTTTGTAACTGTCAGTGTGCTAGATTTTTAGAAAATGGAAGCCGTATTTTCGATATTTGGATGCTTACCGCTTCAAAGGTCAAGGTCAAGGCCGAGTTCTGAGACAAGTGGTGACCTTGTGACATGATGTAGGTCACGTGACCTTATTTTTAGGCTGATCGCATTAGCCGTTCAAGATTTCACTACCATAATTTGCGCTCATATAGAGACGCTCCTGTAGGTCAAAGGTCAAATTTAAGGTCACATTCTTTTCGGTCATTAAAGTGTTCATTAATATTAGGAGTATCAATGCCGTAGCTTATTTCCTTATAAAATACCGGGTTTTGAAAATCATTAAAGGGAGATAACTACTTTTTCTTGTTACGTAACAATTCAAAAATATAACTACAGCATGGCCATATGTAACACTTACCAACCATCAAGTTTCTTTTAGATATGTTCTTTAGTTTTGGCTGTACACAGCCCACACGAAAAACAGCACCAGGGGAGAGAACTCGAAAACCTCTTCTTTGACCTACTTATTTTATTGGTTATTTTGTTGGGTGTATCTGCAAACTTTCACATTTTAAATTTCAGCTGCATCGCCTTGTGCGTTTGGTCAATATTCGCAAAATGGTGTTTTTATCAAAAAAGCCCATAGCTCAATAGGTCAAGGTCAAGGTCAAAATTGAATACTTGTAGCAGAAAGTACAGCCTCGTATCTACAAAGGTGCCAAATATCTAAGCTGTATATCAAGCCGTTTAGCCGCTATTTCAAAAGTAGAATAATAATAATAATCCGTAGAATAACAAAAGGTCTTTCCATCTGTAATGGAAAGACCTAATTAACAGGCAGGTTTGCCACCATAGGTACAAAATCCTAGGAATTAAGGCCAGCAATTAGCAGGGGAGTCCATTTCGACCATGGAAACCTTTTTGAAACTTTGGCGGTTCTTTTCTCTAATCGTTATTTTATTTTATATAGTTGATCAACCTACAGTAGCGATTAATGCACTTGTGATAAATGTTTAGTATATTACAAACTTAAACATAAATGATCGGACTCAAATTGTATCACAGCTGGGTGATAATTCAAGTGCATTGCTCTAATAAAAATTTTCAACAATTTTTTTAGATTTTATCCTTTTTATCTCCCATTTTGATCAATTTTAGTTTTAGCTAGGCTTATCCTTGTCAGCCTATGTTAATCATAATTTTCTCACATATATATCTAAATTTCTGATGAATGATATATTACAAACAAATTAAAATTATCTTATTTTTACATACATACATTCTTGACTTTCTGACTATTCGAACTTCAATATCCTTTTGAGTACTGATTGTACAATATGTCAGACACTGTGCAAATCACCGGGGTCCTAATTTCCTTCCTTCTGGAAGTTGTAGTGGTTGTCGGATCATCTGTCTTGATGGTAGTGGGACACACTGTGTTCATGACACAACAGCTGCATTGGCCCACATATCAATATCAAAATATCAATATGTAATTATAGCTTCCAAGTAAGACAAGGATGCTAGAGCTGTAAGGGTTTCACTAGATAGGATTTACTGGATTCATCCATCCATCCATCAGTATCTGACGTCCGCCGTTTGGATTTACCATCTGAAGGCCCTCACTTGGATTTATTACATCCATCCATCCAGTCCGCCTTTGTATGCAATTATAGCCTCCAAGTAAGACAAGGATGCCGGAGCTGTACGGGTTTCATAAGGACCTCAGGTTTGATATAAATACAAGTACCCATATATGTGTATCGAACCTGAGTTTTTAACCCTATCTGACTTGAGCTTCTTGGGACCTGTTGTGGCCTATTATTTTTCTTACCCCTTGAGCTAGGGAGCTGAAACTTACCAAGCTCTACTAGAAAATGTAAAAAAAATCCAAGATGACGGCCTTGATGACGTCACAGTGACGTCATTTCCAAGAGCGGCAGTTTTTGGTCGATTTTTCAGTCAGATTAATCTGGTGTGAAATAAAATAGTTTATGCCCGCTTTTCCTCGCGGAAAAGCAGAAATTTTGAAAAAATATGACAAAAACATCAATTTTCTGGGACCTCACGTTGCCGCCATCTTGAATTTTCCGATGATCCTCTGCTCGGGGGTTATGCAAATAGGGTCAAAGTAACCCCAATATGATAGACTACAAAGCCACGGAGTTTCAGCTCTCCATTTTTTGTCGTTCCGGAGATAGCGCAGAAAGTTTGGTAGGCTGGGCCATTTCGCCTCCCAGGCCAGGTAGGGTCAAGAGAAGGACACTAAACACCAACAGTAAATGTGGCCGCTCTGCTCCAAAAGGTCAGCTGATTCCTATTCATACCCGGTGGGATTTTTTCACTGAGCTATTATTATTATGTATGAATTTAGGGGAGACTGGGGCTGGTTGGAACAAGGGGTAGGTAGGAACTTTGCAAATATCTCATAAAATATTCGACTGGTGACATCACAGGTCATGTGGTAATTTGAGGTCAAGCAGTGTGCATGCAGTCATTTTTAATTGCTTTGGATCCAACACATGTGCACATCAGAGGTCACATTTCTTTATTTTTGCCCTGTTCAACTAAATATTTCACATCTCAAATAATTTCTTCTTTAACACAAACATCAAGACATTTTGAGGAACATTTATTTGGAGAGATACAAGATAAGGATAGTCTTTAAACATGTGCTTTTGTTTGGACTGGTCAGCTTTTGTTATCTAAATTTGATCTTGATCAATAACGAAGGTGGTGTTGGGGCTAGTTGGAACACTGAAGCTGGGGCAAGTTGGAACATGATCCAACCAATGGCTATAAATTGCTAAATCATTAAATTGCTATATTTGCTATAAATATTAGCAAAACATTTAGGGATCACAGGGAGACACCAAAATGACAGGGGTTGACCATTTCACCGGTTTTCTGAAGAGGCATGGTAATATTTCCCTCTAACCTTAGGCGACATCATTTGGTCGAGCAGCGAGCTTTTTTTTAGATCTGGGTTATGCAAATTAAAGTTACCATTTGTCTTCACCACATGTTTTCACGAAGCGATAAACACTGACTTAACGTATATAAGTGTTAGCCCGAAGGAGTCGATTTCCTATAGGTTCCGTGAACAAAATGCCAATTAAGTTTGTAGAATTGCCATTTATCGTTGCAATCCATAATTCATACAAGGTACTTACGTCGACGTTAGCGGATGTCCACCCTCATGATGTACACAGGCAATTCTGAGGTTGGCCAGTATTGCGCAGTGACCGCACATTTCTGTTCAGAAAGTCCCTGTGAGGTTCTCATTGGTTGCTGACCGCAGAGTATTGAGCAGTAACTGGACAGAACCGTTAAGTTACTGATATAGGTACCAAGCAGTTAAGGTACAATTCCATGCGATCAACAACCGAGTTGTTCTTCACAACAACTGAACGGTTGTTCACAACAACTGAGCAGTACTCTTCACAACTGGTACAGTACTGATTAGTTTCAGGATGAAAATTATCGTTTCTTGACTTTGCTGAACTACTCAGCTGTTGACTTAACAGTACTGACGTGAAGAGTTTTGCTCAGTAACACACAGTTACTGTACAGAACCATTCAGTATTGGGGCCTTTCTGGAGAGTACCCATAGATTAGGAACTAAACAGTACTGAATGGTCAAAGCTTCTCTGCGTAGATATTTATGCGTGGAGAAAAGATCTGAAGTTATACAGTTATTGATGTATCCACGTTTAAAATATCCCGTAAGTCGTTCTATTTTCAATGTGACGATGCGAAAATCCATGCTGGTCTGCAGAGAGCACCACCAATGAGTGTATATGGACGAAATGCAATAGCATGCAAGGTATCCACCTTTGAAATTTGGAAATATTCCGTTAAGTCGTTCAAAGTCTGAAATTTTGAATTGGCCAAACACCGCGGTTGGCTGTATGTGGACAACCACAAGTGACATCCTCTGTCAACAAATCTGGATAGCTAATTTGGGAAGATCATGCTAAGTAGGGGGCCTAAGTAGTATATAGAGACCATATTGGCCCGCATTTGGGGCCGCACGCATGCGCGAGAATGGCCGCCGGAAGTGCGCAGGTCACAGAGATCAAGTTCGCTATAGTTCCGGCACTTCCGGTCACGTGATCTTTGTATTATTCCGCGGTGATGCGGTCCGGCGGTCGCGGGAATAAGGCTCCGCGATGAGTCCCGAGTCCCGAGATTTCAAATACGCGGGTTTTCGTGATAATCATCGGGAATGCTCGGAAATCTCCGGCAATCTCCTGAAATATAACATTCGGTCATCTTCGGCAATGTTCGGTCATCTCCGTTCATCTTCGACCCTCTTCGGCAGAATATATAGCCTTTATCCACCCTTCCGAAGCATCAATGGTATTCCACAGGGTCCCGGACAATATCGCCATCTATTTGCCCATGTTAAATGTCTAGTGGGGAACCCTCAGTTTCTCAATACAGTGGGGGGATGGAAAGGGTCCCGGTGGAAATTGAACCCGGGTCGCTTTATCTAGAGGCAGACACGTTATCCGTTACACCACGAGTCATATGCTACAAACCAAGGTTGAAAAGAGCATATATATATATGTGTATATATATCTACCACTATCACTATACGACCCATGTTGGCGCACTGGCCAATGTTGAACCTAATGGGAAATTTACTCCTGGTCATTGCGTTATGAGTTATGGGATCCTGTTTTTCACGTCTCACCACGTAGAACACGACGGGCGGGGTGCCGAAACGATTGGCTGAAGTTTTTTTAAAAAGTCACAGTGCGCATGCGTAGTGGGTAAATAGCGCCGGGTGGACATTTTGCAGTCTAGGTGAGCCCCTAGTGGTCCGATTGAGTCCTGGGAGGTATCAGTGTGAACTATACGTGAGGCAGCATCCGAGGTGAGGGGTGAGACGTGGAACTGACGTCATTCTGCGCATGCGCAGTAGTAAAAGTGTATGGAAATAGACGTTTTGGGGTCGAGCTGGACCACTAGTGAACCGATTGGGTCGAGTGAGCTGTCAAAGTGAAGCGCTCCTCCAGGGCGATTAAGTCATGGATGGGTGCATGTGAGTTGAGGATTTGTCCCGAAAATATAAAAAGCGGAACACGGACTTTACCCCTACAATAGGGGAAAACTCCTATCAACCAGGTCTAAAGTGGCTAATATCGCTCACCGGCTTATCGGGGCCTGCCGACAGAGGTAGGGTTGGAGAGTGGGTGCATGTAAATTGAGGATTTGTCCCGAAATATAAAAAGCGGAACAGGGACTTTACCCCTACAATAGGGGAAAGCCCCTATCAACCAGGTCTAGTGGGGTTAATATCGGTCTCCGGCTTATCAGGGCCTGCCGACAGAGGCAGGGTGGGGGAGTGGGTGTATGTAAATTGAGGATTTGTCTCGAAAATATAAAAAGCGGAACACGGACTTCACCCCTACGATAGGGGGAAACTCCTATCAGCCAGGTCTAGAGGGGCTAATATCGGTTCCTGGCTTATCGGGCCCTGCCTATCAAGTCATGGGGGGTGCATGTAAATTGAGGATTTGTCCCGAAAATATAAAAAGCGGAACACAGCCTTTACCCCTACAATAGGGGAAAACTCCTATCAACCAGGTCTAATATCGGTCCTCGGCTAGTCGGGGCCTGCCTATCAAGTCATGGATGGGTGCATGTAAAATTAGGATTTGTCCCGAAAATATATAAAGCGGAACACGGAATTTACCCCTAAAATAGGGAAAACCCCTATCAACCAGATCTAGAGGGGCTAATATCGGTCTTCGGCTTATCGGGCCTGACAACAGAGGCAAGGTGGGGAGTGGGTTTATGTAAATTGAGGATTTGTCCCGAAAATATAAAAAGCGGAACACGGACTTTACCTCTACAATAGGCGAAACCCCTATCAACCATGTCCAAATGGGCTAATATCGGTCTCCGGCCTATCGGGGCCTGCCTATCAAGTCCTGGGTGGGTGTATGTAAAAAGAGGATTTGTCCCGAAAACATAAAAAGAGGAACACGGACTTTACCCCTACAATAGGGGAAAACTCCTATCAACCAGGTCTAGAGGGGCTAATATCGGTCTCCGGCTTATCGGGGTCTGCCGACAGAGGCAGGATGGGGGAGTGGGTGCATGTAAAATTAGGATTTGTCTCGAAAATATAAAAAGCGGAACACGAACTTTACCCCTAAAATAGGGGAAACAAATCCTATCAACCATGTCCAAAAAGGCTAATATCGGTCTCCAGCTTATCGGGGCCTGCCGACAGAGGTAGGGTGGGATAATGGGTGCATGTAAATTGAGGATTTGCCCAGAAAATATAACAATCGGAACACAGATTTACCCCTACAATAGGGGAAAACTCCTATCAACCAGGTCTAGAGGGGCTAATATCGGTCCCCGGCTTATCGGGGCCTGCCTATCAAGCCATGGGTGGGTGCATGTAAAATTAGGATTTGTCGGCTTGGTGTTAGGGCTTTGACGTTGCGTCCATTCCGAGGTGTACACGGTCTTTAGGTGGGTCAGTGCCGTGTCCAGGGACGCCGGATCCGTAATGGTGAAGGGTTGATCGTACACGAGGGTATTGTGACTGGGGTAAAAGTACCTGAGGTGGTCCGTCATCTTATGGCGTAAGAAGTACCCGAAAACGACATTTAATTTGAAGGCTGTAGCTGGGTCCTCAGAAATGGCACAGGCGTGGTGGGGTAGGCGGGTGTTATCCTCTAACCGGAAATTGTAGCTATCTTGAATAGGGCAATGACGGTGGAAACCGTGCGGGATCATGGGCCAATGGCCCCGGTAGATGTCACTCACTGGATGGTCTTCGTGTAACTGATCGCTAGGAACATTTATGGATTCGTCCGCGAAGTGTATTTTGCCCTCCACGTCTGTTGAATTAGGGCGACATCATCATCGGTCCAAGTGCGATGGGTGGTAGTTTTCGGTGTCTTGATACTGCTGCCTGCGGGCTCCTCTGCCTGCAAACGTGACTGCGGAACAGGGTTTCGTGTGCGTTGATGTCGCAGCCGACCCCATTCAGCGCATGGACGCTTGCGTGACCCACGAATTGAACGTTCATGGCGCTATAAATGATCCGGGCGCTGAAACGACAGTGTACCTATCGTATACCTTTTCCGGGCGGTTCCCTCGTTCTTGGTAGCCTCGTGGCGGCGCAAGTCGTGCAGACGAGTGATTGATTTCGAGCACGTTGTACAAGTGAACAGCTTGGTGGTTGACAGAGTGTCTGATGAAAGGGCCAGGTCGCTTGCCTTTTATAGCAGGCTAGCTGGTGATTTA
>JAVTVY010027050.1:0-10450 GCA_036873755.1 Hanleya hanleyi
TGATGTTTGTTGCCTAAGTCTTAAACCTGCTTTAATTAATGCCACAGTATTATCACAAAAATTGTACTTATAACACAGAAAAACATGGGCATAGCATGAACAAAATAATCAACAAAACAAACCTTGATTCAACAAACAAAAGGTTAAACATGTGAATAAGATACTGATGTACTTATCTTTGATTGTTCACAGCCATGTAGCTGTGTTCGTGGTGTGGAAATTATTAGTTTCCCCCCGAGAGAGTACTGCAACGTATAGGTGTAGGTACTACTCGGGAAGCCGTCTATACCAAGAGAGAACCTCAACCCTGGGATATACAGTCTACTTGGTAAGGCTTATTTATCTTGGCTGTTCCTAAGACCGGTCGAGGCAGGGTCTGTTCCGGGCCTAGTGATCGCCAAGTCACACCACTCTCAGTCCACAATCGTCTTCCATCCAACCATCATTCTAGGGAGTTGAGTGCAAAAGACGGCGCTGAGATCATTGAGAAGGACGTCAGATTCAACCTGAAGGACACAATCAAAAACCGCAGTTAAGGTAAAGATCACACTCACCATGGATACATACATCTTAGGGTGATGATACAGTGTCTGACATCTCTTTAGAGGATCCAAGGTCGTCCATCTGACTTATTTCTTCCTTCAATATGAGATCAATCAATTGTGGACCAATAGTATGAATGAGATGAGATGATACAGCAATTTGCAGATTTGCTGTGATGATTCAAACTGCCGCCCCCCCCCCCTTTTTTGGAATTTAGTTGACCACGTGTTGGGCCGCTATTAACGGCCCAAACGTGGATATCCCTTCTGCCTGGACTGACATATCTCTCAGATAGAAGTTGGTGAACGTGGAGTTCGTCGTCCAGGCACAAGATTGGACAATGTCATGGAGGGACAAATTCTTCCATAATGGCCATGACGAAGCAATGGCGCGAATCTCATGAGAAGAAGCATTCGACAACAGAGGGGGAGCGTCTATGGCCAACTGATAAGACCATTTAATGGTTTTCTTCAACCACGCGGCGATGGTATTTTTGGTAATATCACGCAAAGCCGACGGGCGAAGAGACAGAAATAACAGGCGCCGAGAGCCGCGAGCGGAGTCGGTACGAGTAAGATAGTGGCGAATAGCCCGGACCGGGCATAACAGGAGGTCGTCTTCGAGCCCATGCACAAAGTCTGACAACGCCGGAATGGAGTACGATCGTTGAGCGCACGGACCTGAACGCACACTCATTTTTGGCAATAAATTCAGGAATGGGCCGAAAAGAAATGCGAGACCAATCCGCCGTCCAGGTCATAGAAGATCTTTCAAGAGCATGAAGTTCAGATACTCTAGACGCTAAAGCAAACGCCGCCAAAAAGGCGGTCTTATAAGACACAGCTTTTATAGAGGCGGATTCCAAAGGTTCAAAGGTCGGACGAATCAGAGCACACAGAACCACACCAATATCCCATTTCGGTAACAGTTGGCGCGTACGGCGAGACTGTAACGCGAAGGCGCGAATGAGCGCAGAGATATTATCGTTTAGACTAATGTCTACACCCGAAGTAAGGCGTAACACCCTAGCCAGAGCAGATCGATACCCTTCAATGGTGCTGATTTGAAACTTCTTATCACGATGAAGATGAAGGAGAAAGTCAGCTACTAAGGAAACAGAGGCAGAGTCGGGATCGGCATCATGTCCTCGACACCAGGAGACGAAATAGGCCCATTTCGCCTGATAGAGCTGCGATGTGGAAGATCGATTGGCTGAAACCATCGTTCGTGCAACCTCTGCTGAAAATCCCTGGACTGCGAGTGCATTCTGGATAGTCTGCAAACGTGTAGGTTGAGCCACCGAGGGTTGTGATGAAAAATCCCGTGCGGTTGACGTAACAGGTCGGGCCACACTGGCAAACGACGTGGCGGGGCGGTGAGAAGCGGGAGCAATACCGGAAACCACTGTCGCCGAGGCCACCACGGAACTACGAGTAGAATGATGCAGTCGTGACGGGTAATCTTCTGAAGTACTTCCAGAATTAGGGCGATCGGCGGGTATGCATAAGCCAGGAAGTTGTCCCAATTGATTGACAGGGCGTCGATGTCGATGTCGAAGGCTTGAGGATCCCGAATCGGACTGACAAACAGGGTCAATTGGGCGTTGTTTCTCGTAGCAAACAGATCGATCAGCGGCGACTCCCAGATGATGGAGATCTGCTGGAACACCTCCGGATGAAGTTGCCACTCGGTCTGAAGAACGGTGTCCGGACGTGATAAGCTGTCCGCTAAGACATTGAGCCGGCCCGGAACATGGCGGGCGTGTAGATGAATGTGATGAAAACGAGTCCACTCGTAGAGATCCCACACAAGGCGAAACATTGGAAGCGAGCGTGTTGTTCCCAACTTGTTGATGTGAGCAATCACTGTGGAATTGTCCGTCGCAATCAGAAGAGACGAGTACATGAGACGATGACTCCAATGTTGCACCGCCAGAATGACTGCCTTCATCTCCAGAAGGTTGATGTGAAGACTGGCATCCAACGTTGACCATCTGCCGGATACTACTAATTCGTCCAGATGGCACCCCAACCGGTCTCGGACGCATCGGTGTACAGATGATGACTCGGAGCCGGAAAACGGAATGGAACGCCCTGCATGACGTTGAGCCGGGATTGCCACCAGATCAGATATGGATGAAGAGACGTCAATACCGGCACCGCTGGATTGATGGAAGGTGTCTGTAGGTAAGGATACAGATGATACTGTAGTGGACGCACCTGTAGTCGGCCGTAATGAGTTAGGTCCTGAGTGGAAGTGAGCAAACCTATCAAACTTTGCCACTGTTGACGTGTCCGTGACGTTGATGACAAAAACTTTCGAATCAACAGCTGAATTTTGTCCCAACGATCTTCCGGAGGATATACCAGTTGATGATGAGTATCGAACACTGCGCCGATGTAACGGCGAACTTGAGCCGGGACCAACTCTGACTTGAGAGGATGAGGGATGAATCCTAGATGACGTAAGACCAGAAGTGTGAACTGGACTTGCATGTTGAGACGGGACTCGTCCGCTGCCCATAGGAGGATGTCGTCTATATAAACCTCTATCTGAATACCCCGCAGGTGTAGAAAAGCCATGACCGGTGAGGTAATGCGGGTAAACAGCCAAGGGGCTATGTTGACCCCGAATGGGAGAACCTGCCATTCGAAACGACGTTCGTTGACAACGAAGCGGAGATAACGGCGATGACGAGGATGAATTGGAACATGAAGATACGCGTCCTGCAGATCGACTGAGGCCAGCCAATCCCGAAGATGTACACGGGCCCGAATCGATGAAACAGTCGGCATCTTGAAATGAGGGGGGAGGGCGAGATGAAACTTGTTTAACACTTTTAGATCGATCACCATCCGCATCTGGGGCGAGTCTTTCTTGGGAACCAGAAACACGTGGCTGTAAAACCCAAAACTGTCCTCTGTCGGCGGTAACTCTCTGACCGCTCCCTTCTCGATGAGCGTGTTGACTGAAGACAGAAGAGTCTGCACGTGACTCGCGGAGACTGGTAGGCGGGATGGGCGTGGCCAAACGATAAGTTTGGGAAAGGAACGAAAAGTGAACAGGAAGCCGCGCTCCAAAACTCTCAAAATCCAGGTGTCGTCGGTGATGAGGCGCCAATTGTCTATGAAGTATTGAAGGCGGCCGCCCACAACATGATGATTGAACGACCGGAAAGCAGGAGGCTGCAAAACTTCGGCTTGATCTGATCCGGGAACTCGATAGTCATTTACTGGAACGACCACCCCTCTTGGTTGATTTACCACGAAAGGAACGGCGACCTCGGCGTGGAGGTTTGTCAATACCCCGAAACCTCCCCCGAGCGCCGCCATCTTGTTGGGTGGAAGAGGAGTTACGACCCCACTTCGAGCGACGATCCGACGAACCACCCCGAGCAACAGCCCCAATCAAGCGCGCAGTACGTTCCTCGCGGATGACAGGTACAACGGACTCAATAGAATTGTTGAAAATGGCGCTGGAAGCTAATGGTTGATGAAGCAGAAAATCCTTAACCATAAAGGAGACGTCCGGCTTGACAGCCTTAAGTAAGGCGTTGCGTTGCGCTTGGAGAAGCGAAACGTATGAATAAGAAGTGGCCTCAATAACTTGATGATTAGCCTGCACTAGGGTTTCAATGAAACCCCGCAAATAAGCAACACGACCCGCAGACAAAGAAGTCGATCCATCGTCCCGACGTAACTCAGGGTCCAAGGCAATCCGCGAAGTAGCCAACAAAAACCAATCAGTGACTGAGGAAGCACGTTGGATTGCCAATAACATCTCTTGGATATTCTCCACAAATTTGGTATTGAATTCAAGTGGAGTCGACTTAACTGATTTAGAAACCTGAGATAAATCTCGATCACGCTTGGGTGGTTTGTCAGGTAACACGTTATCATGAAGACCATGGGAAACTCGGAAACGAGGCTTCTTAAATTTATTGTCAGCTTGTAATTGACGATCAAATTTGTCTAAATGATCTGCCCATGCTGGTGAAGGAGCACATGTACGAGGAACATCCGGCTTGGGAGTAGCTAATGCAGAATCCGCAGCTGTCCGGCACTTATCACTAGAAGAACCAACCTTCGAAGAGACGGGCATATCCGGAACCAACGCTAAAAGCGCCTGCATACTAAGCAAATGATCCATCTTCGACGTATCTTTGTCACTAACCCGAGAGGAAGAAGAATCATCCGACTCACTCGACGAAACCGGAGACTGAGAACAAGACGATAAATCATGATCCACCAAATGATCAAGAACAGGGGCTCGTTGATAATGAACATGGTAATCTTGATCAGAGGGAGCCGAAACCCTAGGGAAACGGTGAGAAGGATCAGGAGAATGAACTGTCGACGTAAGAGAACGGCGTACCGGAGAACGGGAGCGCCGTAAATTAGTACCAAAATGAACCGGTGGACGAGAACTACGGATCGGAGAACGAGATCGTCGAACCGAGGCAATAGAATCACGAACAGGTGAGAACAAACGATGAGGTGGTGAACCCGAGCGTTGTGTACGAGAACGTGAATGGTAATGTGAACCCGAGTGTCGTGTAGCAGTATGTGAACGACGATGTGAAGAATCAACAATTGCGGGGATTGATGTTCGTAAGCCCGCAACCTGAACACTTAATGGTAGAACCGAACAGGCTTCCATAGATTTTTCAGAATTAGGAAAACTATGTCTAGTCTTAACCCGTAAAGGAGAAATTGACACTCTACGTCGTTTCTTTGCTTTCTTCCTACTAACAGGTACATGTGGAGAACCGATAGGTAAAGGAGAAATAACCTGGGGTGAAGATTCCTTTTGTTCGACGGGAACAATAGACTGGCCAGGCTTGATCGACCTGGCCTTTGTTGAGCGTAACAAAGGAACTGGATTTGGATCGACCCTAGACAATGAAACTCCGGACCGGGTCAAGCTGTCTAGCAACCTGGAATTATCATCGTGTAGGACGGTACCGCTTGGAGGTATACAAACTGACACGGGAGACTGAGGGTCTTGACCAGCCCGGTCAAGATCCTCATTACACTTCACATCATTAACTAAAGAAATCTCTAAGACCCGTCTGTCGATCTCCGACAAAGACGAGTCATCACAAGCATGTAACAGAAAAGCCCGACGGGCCTGGGCATAATTCTTCCAGGCCGCCGGATTCCATAATACACATTCCGCGCACGTGGACGCCCGGTAACATAAATCTTTACAAGACAAACAAGCCGTATGAGCGTCTAAAGGGGATAAATTTTTCCCGCACGTACGACAAGGAATACCAGTCGGAACTTCAGACATAATAATACAGTAAGTGAGTTCCGAATGAATAACAAAAACAAGACTTGATAAAGGATATTACACCAGCGAGACAACAACAACCAATGTTGTAAGATTGCCTCTGAATACTTCCCTAGATGTGCACTGCTCGAGCAAACAAGAGAAAGAGGATAGGAATAAGGCTACAGTCGCCTTTATAGTGGCCACGCTGGAATTGAATGGAGAGCTCTCCTAGGGGCGGACAACTCTCTCCTAGGGGAGTTAACTTTTTCTTTTAAACTTCCGTTTTCTACGTTTGATTGTGCAATTAATAAGGGATTAAAGGCATTAATTAAAGCAGGTTTAAGACTTAGGTAGCAAACAAGAAAGAAACAGTTATAGCCTGAACTATTTGGCGATTTTGAATGTTGATTTGCTGCGAGCCATGTTCACAAGACATGCACACAGCATTTTTAACTCCACTGATAGGAGAGCGTAAATCAAGAAGGTACAGAACAGCTCAATTCTTCTCGTAATCCATATTTTGCATTATAGTAGTTAAGTAATTTGAATTCTTATTTATATGTATCAATCAAAACGATGAAGTGTTTATAGAATGAAAACAGATCATAAGAAAGCAATAAGAATCCAAACCCTGAAGAATTTTCTTCTCATAGTTAACACTCACTTACCTTTATATAGTTACCAACAATGGAGACATTTCTAAAATCGAGAGCAGCGTCTATTTCATCCATGACGTAGAGTGGGGTAGGTTTGTAATGGTGGAGCGCAAACACCAGCGCCAGGGAGCTCAGAGTTTTCTCCCCTCCCGACAGATTGGAGATGTTCTTCCAAGATTTATTCGGTGGACGGACGCTGCAAAATGGGAAAAACAAAAGTTTGGTAAGAAATACACAGACAAGAGAATTGTTCTTCCACAAATTAATTTTGACACTTTGTGAATAATTAATGATAGGTTGAGGGGTGGGGGTGTTTTTGGGCACGCTTTTTTCTATTTTCAATATGGAGAAATATGGCAGAATAAGATAAATTCCCAGCTTCAGTCACTTTTGAAAACATGAATTGCAGGCAAGCACCTTTGGTGCGTGGACCCCTCAGCCTGTTTTTTTTAAGTCAAGTAGGATCAGGGCTGCATCTAGAGCCAATTTAGTTTCGGAAAACATATGGGCGCCCAAAACTCAAATGAAACAAAAAACGAAAGTGTTGTTGTTGTTCAATTTGAAAGGATTTCTGAAGGAAATACTGCTAGAAAGCTTCTGGGAGCCTCAATATCGATCTGATTGCATAGCTGGGTATTGAATTTCATGTTAATAAACCTCTGTTTTGTGATTGATCACAGGCTCTTTGCGCCGAAATTCACTTAAAAAAATGGACCCTCAATAATGAATTAAGAAAAGGAACTGGGAGTTTGGGATCGGAACCTGCAAAAAATCCTTGGATACCGTATATAACAGACTTCGGTTTCACGTGAGTGGTGTGCTGGGATTACAGCATGCAAGAAAGTGTAGCTCTATCAGTGGCAACTTATGCAGTGCACAAGTGTGATAACAAGTAAACACACTGATTGACACAGGCCCACCCTTATCATTATTTGGGGGGGGGGGGGGGCATAAGCTCCAGGTAAAATTGAAGCATTATGTTGTACCAGTTGAATGTGTGGACACAAATATGGTTCATGCAAAAGTTTTAGGATAAATCATATGATGTAGAATAGAATGATTTAATAGCAAAATTAAAGAAAAATGTTGTCCTTCATTGAATGAGAATCTTGAATGGACCAGGCTTTCTTGTATCAGGGAACCTTTAAAATTCACACTGGAACATGCAACCAAGGGTTCCCGATGGGCATAGATAACAGTGCAAAAGCTAAGCCATCAATAAATAATAATAAAAAAATAAATTAAAAATTATGAAATCATCACAGCCATCTGAAAATCTAATCATTTCATCAGTCAACATTCAGGAAGCTCTCACCAAAGTTTTGTCAGGCCCGACTTGATAGATCTGCAGATATTCAGCGGACAAGAGGATGTTGATGGGCATAGATAACAGTGCAAAAGCTGAGCCATCAATAAATAATAAAAAAAAAATTAAAAATCATGAAATCATCATAGCCATCTGTAAATCTAATCATTTCATCAGTCAACATTCAGGACGCTCTCACCAAAGTTTGGTCAGGCCCAACTTCATAGATCTGCAGATATTCAGCGGACAAGAACATGTTGACGGACGGACAGACGGACGTACGTACATGGCAACGACAAGACCCCACAGCCCTATGGGCTGAGGGGTAACAATTACGAGGTAGGGTTTATTGTCTGTCTTTCAAACAGACCAAATATATTCATTGTTTTCTGGCAAACAGATGCAGTTCAATACAATATCGATGAACCATACAATGATGTTCAAGCAGCTAGAGGTTTTTGGGGTCCAAAATATATATATTTTTGTTTGTTAACAGACATCCTTTGCAGCAATACATCGTCAGAGTTTAAAGCTATGAACAATGGAGTTAAAAGAAACTTTCAGTGCATCTTGGTAACTTTTCGGAGGGTCTTGGTCAATTTGTCTTGTTCACTGAAATATATAATTGAGTGGGTGAAAATCCTGGACTTCTACTATAATTCAAGTTAATCCTTTGACAATCTGTCCCGATAGCAGCGGAAGGTGCATTGACATGTGGCTCCCTTCCTGATTTGCAGTTCATTAATCAGGCCATTTTCCTATCCCTTCAGAATAGGAAATATCTTCAATCGTTTTTTACTGGACTATTTTCAACTTTGAGTTGCCAAAATTATCACAAATGTAAGCGTAAAGGTCCTTTCTTGGAATAATAAAAATAATTTATTCATAATAGGGCTGTTCCAGAAAAATGTCCATGGGGGGGAGAGAAATTCCGAAAACAACTTTTTCTGACATGACCACCGTGATCCATATACCATTTTTCCCCATCTCTCTAATGTTGGAAGCCTGTAAACCACCCACAACTCACACACCATGGATTTGAATTTCTTCCCCATGTCCATGTACTTTTTCCTGGAACAGCCCTTACACATACACCAGTTATCAATTAAAAATATTGCCTATGCTGAAGAGATAGGAATGCGACCGGATTAACGAACTGCAAATCAGGCAGGGAGCCATGTGTGTCAATGCACCTGCTGCTGCTATGAATGCAGAAAGTATTGTCTAAAGACTATCTTCAATTATAGTGCAAGTCAGGGATACACAATGAACCTAGTGCCTGGCGTAGAAATAGGTTCTACTACAGCCTTGAATATATGTTCATTCATTACAACGTGAACATTAGTATTGCCAATGGTTACCTGAAAACAATTCCTTCAGAGAAAGGATCGAGAGAGTCGACCAGCTCGAGTTCAGCGTCTCCACCGAGGGTGATCATCCGGTACATCTCCTTCAGTTTGTTGGTGATGAGGCTGAAGCCCGACATGAACTCATCCAGACGTTGTTTCCTCAGGTCCTCATGGTACTGTCGCTGCTGGTTACGACACTCCGTGATCTGCTCCAACTCTGCCACCCTCTGTAGATACACCTCTTCCTGTTGAGTGATAAGAAAACAGGAAATTATACACTGGGATTATTGACACCAACAGAAGATTTTAAGTATATGTTGTAGGACTTTGTGCCATTTGCTAGGGCATTTATCAGGTGAGCCAACTAAACGATCACCTAAAAGCGAGTGAGCAAAGTGAACAAGCTTTTATACAATCTTTTGGTTGGCAAGTCTGATGAATGCTCTACCAAACACTAAAATATTGCACCTCCCAAGTCAGCTATGTTATCAGAATAGGTAGGACCGACAGTCACGTCTAGCATAAGGTAACTAGGGCACTCCTAGTGCTTGCTATCATCTAAATACAATCACAACTTGATCTATTCAAATTTGATAGGGATGAGAGTGCAGCAGTAAAATACCTCACCCCTCCCCTCCTAACAATATATTCATTTTTATACTTATAAAGTCAGAAGGTTTTAGAAATAAAACTAGATGGAAAAGAAATCTGAAATCGGGTAAAAATTCTCATCTCTGAGGTTTTTGACATGAACACATATAATTTGCTTGTTCTTTGCACATTTGTGAGTACTAGATCTTTGCACATTTGTGAGTACTACTAGATGATTGTTGAATGTCACAAGTCAGGTCAACAATGGATCAGTCTGTCGAGAAGTAGAAAAGCAGAACTCTCATATTTTGTTTTTTACTGATTTTCTCATCATTATGGTGTTATTTTCATCAGAATATTTGCTTTGGTCGAAATCTACCTGCCTACAATATAAAGAAGTTGATGTCTGCTGGGGTAGTAGATCAGTATTCGGTTTTTGATTTTTTCATCAGGTATACCGTACGAGTTTTGGAGAAATTTTTAAACCAGTTTTGTCTGAAAGAATGAGTCTCTGCTAATTTACTTCAGAGCAAACACTTTTCAAAAAATTTCAGACTTAAAAATTATTCAACATTTTTCAGATGAAGAAGACGGAACAATTTATTAACAGAAATAAATTGTTCCGTCTTCTTCAAGTTTGACAATTATTCAGTTTCACAACATTTCAAAATTGACTTCATGATGGTTGTTTGGGCTAGAAAAAAACCCCTGGGATTAACCTAGTGAAC
>JAVTVY010027051.1:0-103719 GCA_036873755.1 Hanleya hanleyi
TCTGATGTCACTGGTGAAGCCAATAAATATAGTAGTGTTCTAACGAGACCAGATTTCGTCTGGATCTGCCAAAAGTTTAAAATGTTATTTAGATAATTTCGTACAATTTTCTTCTTTTTTTCCTGTCTATGGTTGTATGGAAAATTGCTTTATACTTTGGTTCGCCAGTGTATTTTGGAGGGAACCTATATACAGAGAATTATATTGTGGGCTTATTTCGTTTCATTTCAAGCTTTATTTATAGTCGGTGTTCAAACATACAAATATTAGCTCTTAGGCTAGTCTTACCGACTGATCAGAAAAGAAATCTAAAACAATAGGATAAAATAAACACACATATATTATCACATAAATGGCGAGGTGTACTGTCACAATTAACATGGTATATGGTATAGAATTCGTGAGATAATATGAGGCTATTATACGATGTTGAATCCAATGTGGAGTTTTATTGTATGAGTCTACGTTGGGTTGAAAGTTCGTATTGGACGAGACGCCGCATACATCGAAAGACAAAACCATGACAGAGTTAAAACTTTCGTTTATTACTGATGAAGTTACAAAGCATAACGTGAAAAACTACACACATAAATACTTCGATTGTTAATTTCGCTTTTTTTGAAATATGACAATCAAGTAAGAATACATTTAGATGGGTGATATATATTACGCTTTGATTTTTCCTTTTCTGATTTTTTCGAAATATTTACATTCGTAATAAATAGTATTATATTTAGAAGAATCATTTCATGAAATATTCAGGAAAATATGTAGGCCTACAACAGTCCAGTCTTTTGTATCTGATCAGGAAAAAATAGTTTTTTCTTTCATCCACTTCAGAAAGATTTTTACATCACTTTCCGTTTTTTAACGGGTGTTATATGGAATCTGATCTTGCACAAAGCTGTCGATTACGCTCTGTTCGAGCATCTTGTCTACCGCTGTCACTAGGGTCTGACCGACTGTCAGAAGCAGATGACACTGTGACGACACTGTGACACATACATATAATCCTGAGTTACCCCCCGTTGAAAGAATCCAATACGCAGTCTTGACGAGTCCAATAACACTTTCTGAAGAGTCCATTAACACTTGCTCGCGGATCCAATACGGTTCTTGGTACTGGACAGACACGTGGTACAAATAAACGGTTTTCATTGGATTATAAAATTAAATGTATAATAAAAAGTAATATTAGATAAAAGCATACAACTAACATACATGGATAAACTAACTAGTTTTCACATGGCACATATTACGCTGACAGTCTGGAACACTCTATGTATATAAAAGCTTTTTAAATACTTTAAGATCGGTTGCTATTCTAAACTTGTTAGGGAGTAAATTCATCGTAATATTTAAAAGAGCTCGTACCTGTCTTCACTTTTTTAGCATCTGGTAGCGTGACAATATTTTTCCCTCACAATTTTGTTATGTTATTTTGAAATTGGAACAGGTCAGTGAGGTATTTAGGTGAAGCGCCATTTAAGGCCTTAAACACTTCCTGAGCTTGACATTTAAGCCTGTTGAGTTCCAGGCTAGTGTTATGAGTTGGAATTTCGGATGGAGTTGAATGAAGACGAACACTGAATGATTTCTGGTCGACGCTTTCTAGTGGACATAAACAGGACATACACGAAAATAAAATGTAGCAATGTTCAACAACGTCTATCTTTGGTATCGTTCCTTCGAACTATATGCCCTGGTCGTTTCCAGGTAAGATCAGTCGCTTGCTGCCCTTTTGCACTACGGTTACTAACCAACAAACATTTCAAATCTAGACATGTACATCTGAACAATGAGTAAATATTAAGAATTCAGCGCGGCAGTCTTTTAATTGAGGGGCTTTTACTGCGGATTACACTATAAGCTGCACATGAATATGGAAAGATTATCGCATCTCGAACACACAATGAGCCGTCTAAGAAAATATCTTCATAACACTAGATGCACCAGTTTTAATTAAGAGATCATTGTACGAACTATGAAAATCTTGATGTACAAATTTCAAAGATCCAAAATGTATTTTCTCTGGTTTTTTTTGCATTTTCCTTTCCACAGAAATGCCAGACAATTGGACAATAATTAAAATGTGATAAAATGAACGTCTTATAAATACGCAGTCTAGCCGCCTTGTCTAGGTAGGGGTACAATCTCTAAACAGCATTAAGTTATTGACTAACTTTCTTGCATAATGTGGAGATATGGGTACTGAAATTAAGCTTTTGTCCAGATCGATGCCTAAAAGATTCACATTGTCTTTGAATTCGATCCAGACATTACCAATCCGCAATTCATTCCCTTCATTCTTTGTGTTACTAAGTAACATGCACTGAAATTTGTCGGGATTAGCTTGAAAGTAGTTAACTCTAAGCCATTGTAAAATCCTTTTAGAGTCATTTCACCTCTGCAATAGTTTCGCCAATGACTGAAAATGAGTTATCATCAGCATAGTTACATAAAAATAAATCATTGGTGTAGATATTAAATAATATTGGTCTTAAAACCGAGCCTTGAGGAACACCTCGGGTAACGGTCAGCCAATCACTCACGCAGGATGGAAATCTTACACATTGTTGCCTGTTGTATAAATAGTCGGCAATTAGGCCTACAGCTGACTGAGGCCATAGGCTTTCAACTTGGCAACCAAAAGAGAGTGAGACAAACAGCCAAACGCCTTGGAGAGATCCATTAATACTACGCCAGCAGATTTGTTTTGTCAAGTGCAGATTTCCAGTCCTCGACGAGTCTGAATGAAAGACACTGACAGCTATAGCCTGGTCAAAAAGCGGACGCATAATCATGTAAAAACTGGTCCATTAATGGCTGCAACTGTTTTTGTATCAGTTTCTCTATCAAATTCCCGTTAAAACACTAACAGGCCTGTATTTCTTAGATAAGATGGTATCATTAACCCCATCCTCCGGAGGAGGAGGGGGTTATTGGAATCGTCCTTGGCTATGGGGACCTCAGAAAGCTTTGTACATCAGAAGTGGGAAAACTAGAAAGAGTTAGGCTGGGAAACTTGCCTAGTTGGTCACAATTGTAATGTTGTGAGTCTGTATAGTTTTTGGGCGATGGCAGATGAGAATTGATACGTTTTTTTGCCAAGAAATGATCGAAATTTGAAGGGTAATTTTTACACGGAACGTGGCTGTTGTTGTTGTTGTACGTTAAGAGATTGACGGATTAACCCGGATGTTCCTACTGTACAGATATACCCCGGGTATTTGCGGTGCGCTCAGTCTCTGTACAGAGGTGACGATGGTAATCAAAGTGTTAGCTATACTCGCATCTCTTGAGCAGGAGATTGCCTGTTTTTGCGACAACCGTAAAGTGTGCCGTTATTCCAGCATGTAGATGAGAAATAAAAAAAACGTTCCAGATCAGAATGGAAAACTCACCAACGTTTACGCTTTAGTTTACCTGATAATTTTTACCAGGGCAACATTAAACATATTGTCCATCAACTTCGGAAGAAAGATACGGAGTTTTTGGCTTGAAAATGGCGCAAGCCGAAGTGCGTCGGCGGACACGGCAAGTGAGCTCCTATTTTTCCATGAACGAAGTTGGCAACTGACAGTCAAAATCTACACCATTTCTCCGCTAGAAAATATCAGTTTGTCGATTTTGTATTATTATGAATACATTGAAATAAGGCGTTGAAATGAACCCCGAAGATTCAAGCAAACTTATTTATAAAATTATGAGGTAAATGTTTCGTTCTTCGACAAATCGCGTGTGCAAAGGTTTCTTTTTTCTTGTATCAAACAGCTCAAATCAGAGGGATTAAACGTTGTGCTCAAGTTAGGAGGTTCCCAGTAGTATATAAAAGACCGATTCTACCTTATTTAAGGGCAGATAACTCTGTTTGAACAATTTTTCCGAAGATAGCTGCCAGGGGGCGCCACCAGTCTTGTGACCAAAAAATACCTCCGAGTACAGGAGAGTTCCAATTTTTGCAGGTCAAAAATAGTTCTTTGACCTTTGTATTCATCCGCGGTAATGCGGTCTGCCTCCGCGGACAGAAAGTAGTCCCACGGAATGTACACCCTTACTGGGGGGTTTTCCCCCGGCCCGCAGCGCGCGCGCGCGGGATCATCCGGCACGCAGCGCGGGTTATCGCCGGAAGTGCGCGGGTTATCGCCTGATACGCCTATGACGTCACATCCGTGTCAAAAGGTCACTACCGGCTCACAATCTGGAGTTATCTCCCCCTAGAACACCAGGGGGAGGGGGCCATAAAGGCGGTCATGAAGGTCAATACCATCAAATTAGCTCTTACTAACTACGGTATACAAAATAACCCAAACTCACAATGTTGTATGGAAGAAACACACATTTTATAACAGAAAACACAACATATATACAGCAGTTAATTCAGCCCAACAAGGCCGGTGCAATAGCCGCAGTACTCATAGAACATATATACAACAGTTAGTTCCTCTTATCATGCCTTATCAAAGGTGGTTGGTACCCATAAAATTGAATTGAATTATTGAACCTATATACAACAGTTAATTCGTTAGTCCGGTGCAATATCATCAGTACTCATAGAACATATAACTGTCTTATCAAAGGCGTTTGGTACTCATAAAAATTGAATTATAGAACAGTTCGTTAGTCCAGTGGAATATTCGCAGTGTTCGTATTTATCACTCTAAATGTCAAGATAGGTTGTAGTCACACCATCGGGCAGGACTTTGCGCTTGGGGTAGAAGTATGTGAAGGCGTCCCGTTTCTGGGTATACGAGCGCATCTGGTTGTCGATGATACGGAAACCTTTGTTGGTCCCAACGGCGCTGGTTTGGCTCTGGAGTACATTCAGGTACAGGGCCTTGTTGATGTCGCGTCGACTCACCCCCTTACAACTGAATTTGTTGTCATCACCGTCGCAAAAGTAAGTTTTCGAACACAGGGCGATCATGGCATCACCGCTCCACTCTAGTTTAAACAGGCCGGGCGTCCGCTTGTCGTAGGTGTAGTGGTCGCGTCGGGGTAGCCACTGGTCCCGTTCCGCCTCATACTGTGCACGTAATTCTGGTTTGACGAGTGACTCCCAGTCCGGGTTGGAAACGGCCATGTATGCTGAGTCGGTGTCCATTTCTATCAATTGCCAGTCTGATTGGTGGAAATACACGCCCATGAAATCGTATATGAATTCCAGCATTCGTAGTTTGGCCAGCTGGTATACCATACATCCTATTTGGAGCGGCAGGTTATATGTGATGGTCTTTTTGGCGGACGTCACTTCGTAGGTGGTGTCGTCAATCATCTCCATGTGTCGGTATAGAGGCGAATTCACGCGTTTGCGGGCTTGTTTCGTGGTACAAATGTTCACGGTCACGTGACGGTCCTGGTTAGTTACCGTTTTTCCATATTCGCTGTTCCCAAGTAATTTCATCGTTTCCCCGATGATGGCTTTACTGGGATCGGCGTCTCCTTGGCGACCGGCGGTAGTCACGTCGTTCGCGAACTTCTCAAAACAAGCCTGGGGGTGAATTCTATGACTTGGTATATTTTCGTAATTTCCAGTCCGTGCCTCATATACCACTGAAGCAGAGGGGTACCGAGCAAGATTTTTTCGCCAAACAAGCTGCCGATCAACATACGCCGTGGTCGCGTTAGGTGGTCGTGTTCTTCAGCGTATGCGCGCATATGGGCTCCGATATCATCTCGACTCACCTCGGTGTTTTTGAAGATGGGCGGACATTCGCCAAACGTGTCTTTCAACTGGTCAGGGACGTACAGATCACATTCCACGAATCCATAGAGGTCTCCCGTCTCAACAGTGCGTAGGATGTCGGTCATGGTGATAACAGTCCGATAATCCAGTAGTCGGTCGTGAGCGTGTAAGAACGAGTATAACTCAGGTTGACGACGTTGCATGTGTGGAATTCACATTCCCATAGCTGTTCATAGGCATAGCCCAGTCCACAAATGTAATCTCGATTCTGCTGTACTTCTTCACGTAAGGCGGCCGGGGTCAGTCCACGGCGCTCGTTATAGCGCCCTCCCGCGAACGAACACTCATGACCGTGCCAATAACAGCCGTGAAATTGAAACACGGTCGGTACTGTATTGATGATAGCAAATCCGTCCACGGGAAGGCGCCGATCTCCAATTCGCTTTTCCGTGTGGTTGCCTTGTGACGGATAGTGACGCCTCGTCGCTGACTTTCCCAATCCAGCCATTGTTCTGCTTGATGTTTCGTAGATCGTTGAGCTCTGAATTCTCGACCCTCAGGGAGCCACCGCGTATAATGACCGGCCGGCATGGGTTTACTCAAACACGACAGGTAGAGGGCATTGGCGTCGAATCCTATTATTTTCTCACACAATTTTTCTCCTCGGATATGGGTCAGCTGTTTCTCATGGTACCGATGGAATATAATACTGGGGCCGCCTACGATATTTCCCTTCAAACAGTCAAACATGTCGGCGTCTTTCTGATCGACGAGAGCGAAGAACGTGGGTAAATCCTGGAACAGATACCGCAGGATCAGACCGAGAATGCTAACACAGTCTTTGAATACGTCGACACCCATATCTCGGTAGAAGGCGGACATTTTGTCGGTAGCTTACAGAAAAGGGATGACATCCAAATTGTTGTAATAGACGAGAAAATCCCGGAGCGTTTGCATTCCTTCACGGACCCACACCTGTTGCAGTTCGGTATACAGGGTGGTAGATAATGCTTCTCCTTTGAGATCGTTGTAAAAGGCCTCCTGGGGGGTAACTGGTGTTCGTCCAGACGCTCGAGACTCGTCATGTAGTTGTAGGGAAAGCAACTTTTCCTCTCCGCGCAGTCGTACGCTTTCACCCACTGTTCATAGCTGTAATTCGGCGCCAGGTAATTACGTACATCTAAGAATCGGAGTGAAGTTGTGGATAGAGCGACGTGGTTGTTTGTCTTCTTAATAATGAATTTCGCATTCCCAGCTTTAGCGAGGTACGGGTACAAGAATTCTTTGATTAAGTTCAAATCATATCGGCCCGAGTTAAATCCAAGGACGGGTAATTGGTTCATGTATTCCAATAAACGCAGTTTCAGTTTCTGCGCATAGGGTTTCGGTGGCTTGCGTTCCTCACTTTCGTCTTCGTCATCGGTATCGTCCTCCCCCATCCAATGTTGGAATACGCGCATCAAGTGCCGCTAATACATCACAGTAGATAGTCGACGCGAGATGTGCCGCACTGACTTGACTGAGGGTTTCAAGGTAGTTCATCATTCGTGTAATCAGTTCATGGGGGTCTCCGTTAGATACGAAACACACCGGAGCCGTGTCGTAACCGGGTACGTTGGTGTGAATACTCACACTCAAAGGAATGTGATGCTGGGTCCATTGAGTTTTAGCCGATACCTTTTCCATGGGTTCTAATAGGGCTTCAAAATCATAGCACGCTCTGTACGAAAAATAACGGTGGTCCATGGGGACGTCAATACCCTCATCTGCCAGGTCTTCAAAGATGGTCGGAGTGTTGTGGAATACGCCGCCGGGGAATTTCCGTTTGGTGGTCTGGTCACAAATTTTCTCGTGCTTATGTAGGTGCCCAGAGTGGGCAAACACACGTTGGCATTTACTACAGATGTATGACTGGGCATACCTGTTGATGTCCGTGATGTACGAGAAATGCCCGCCAGTGTCCGTTTCGTACAAATTCAATGTCATGGTTGTGTCGTATTTCCCCGGGGAACGATGTACGAGTCGGGCGGTGAGTTGTGGGGCGTCATTGTCGACATCCACGTGTTGCTCTAATTTGTATACGACGATATTCACGTCAAACAAATTTTCCACAACATCCAGCTGCGATAACGGGATCCCGCGAAAGTCCTGATATTTCATGTTCCTTTCACGTAAGTATTTTTCCCAATACTGGTTGGCCAATTTATCACATTTCGTGGGTGGACGTTTGTTGAGATGAATAGCCAGGCATCGGAATAAACATTTCCGATCGGTGTAGGGCCCATTCACGCCACCTACTAAGGCGTGCATGCCTTCTCTGTGTTTCAACCAGTCCGGGAGATGAATGGGAGCGCCGATAGGGTGATCGATCATTTTAGTGACGTAAAACGTAACATTGGTTGTCATCTCCACTTGCCATTTTGTGTTTTGTCGTTGTTGTCGTACCCATTCCAAACTATCCAAGCTTTCTAATTTTCCAGTACCGTGTCCAGGGACGGTCGATGGATAATGGTGAAAGGCTGGTCAAACACCCGGGTATTATTGCTGGGATAATAATAACGGAGCTGGTCTGTCTCTTTATGGAGAAGAATGTATCCAAAAGTGAGATTTAACTTGAAGGCTGTATCTTGGTCGTTGAAGATGGCTTCCACGTAGCTACGTAGACGGATGTTTTCTTCCAACCGGAAATTATATAAGTCCAATATCGGGCGATGCCGATGAAAACAATGGCGTATGGTTTTCCATTGTCGTTGATAGATGGTACGCACAGCTGGTTGTGCCGGTAATACTTGTATAGGCGGGTCGTCGGGATCTGTGACAAAATTTCCCTCATCAGCGGCGAATCCTTGCATTCTCGGTACTGTTTGTATTTGGTGATTTGGAACTCGTATTATTGGGCAACAGGGCTTCGCCTAGACTTTGAGAGAATGAATACAGACATCGGAATTCTGCCCCTTTTATAGCGCCTGGCTCCTGGCACGGTGCCAAAAATGTGGGTCCCAAGGGTAGGATTGGAGGGTCCCAAGGGTAGGCTTGAGGGTCCCAAGGGTAGGCTTGGAGGGTCCCAAGGGTAGGCTTGGAGGGTCCCAAGGGTAGGCTTGGAGGGTCCCAACGGTAGGCTTGGAGGGTCCCAACGGTAGGCTTGGAGGGTCCCAACGATAGGCTTGGAGGATCGCAACCTTAGGCTTGGAGGGTCTCATCCTATGTTAATCTATATGGGGAAGAACGTTTTGGGACCGAGAGGGGTCCCTATTGGTCCGATTGGGTCAAGTGAGGTATCAATGTGAAGCATATGTGAGGGGGTATCTGATGGGTTCGGTGTGCGGTAGGAATATCATTCTGCACATGCGCGGTAGCCAAAGGGTATGGAAATAGACGTTTTGGGGTCTAGGTGGGTCCCTGGTGGGCCGATTGGGTCGAGTGAGGTATCAAAGTGAAGTATATTTCAAGCATGGGTGGGTGCATGTAAAATTTTTCCTGAAAAAAAAAACGGAACAAGGACTTTATCGAAAAATCCGGGAAAATGCCTATATGGGGTGTGGGGGGTATATAGGTCGCCGGGCTTAACGGGGCTTGCCTATCAATAGAGTTATCTTCCCCTAGTTCCAGGGTGGGTGTATGTAAAATTTTCCTGAAAGAATACGGAACACGGACTTTATTCTAAATTACGGGAAAATGCCTATATGGGGGGTATCGGGGGTATAGAACCATCCTGAGAAACCTACTTCTCGACATTTGCGGTATAGGTTGTGGGGTCTCGTTTTCTTAGTTTCGTCAAGACAAGCATGATAGGAAGTGTCGCGGAGCGAATCGTTGAAATTTTTGGAAAATGTTCAGGGAGACCCATATAGTCCCATACTAGGGGTATAGGACCAATGTTTGTCCCACTGGGAAACCTACTTCTATACATTTGCGGTATGGTTATTTGGATTTGTTTTCTTAGTCCCGTCAAGACAAACATGATAGGAAGTGTCCCGGCACGAAACGGTCAAATTTTTGAAAAAAGTTCGAGGTCTGTCTATAGCCCCATATAGACCCATATACTGGGGTATAAGCCCAATGTATGTATAAATCCATACTGGGTGGACGTGTTGGAGTCTAGGTGAGGCCCTGGTGGTCCAATGGTGTCGTACGAGGTCTTATTTTGAAGCTCTCATGCAGGAGCACTTGACTACACTAATGGTTCGTACGTTGTCAATATTCTGCGCATGCGCAGCCTGGCCGTAGTATAGAAAGCAGGCATTTTTGGGGGTGTGTGTGGGTGTGTTTGGGTTAGAGATGGGCTATTCACGGTTCGAATGGGTCGTGTGAGGTATCAATGTGAAGCATATGTAATGGAGCATCTGATGGCGTGGATGTGGGGTAGAAATATGGTCATTCTGCGCATGTGCAGCCTGACCGTAGTATAGAAAGCAGGCATTTTTGGGTGTGTGTGTGGGTGTGTTTGGGTTAGAGATGGGCTATTCACGGTTCGAAAGGGTCGTGTGAGGTATCAATGTGAAGCATATGTAATGGAGCATCTGATGGCGTGGATGTGGGGTAGAAATATGGTCATTCTGCGCATGCGCGGTAGCCAAAGGGTATGGAAATATACGTTTTGTGGTCTATGTGGGCCCCTAATGGGATTATTGTGTCGAGTGAGGTATCAATGTGAATCATATGTGGGGGAGCATCCACCTGGACTAACATTCACGTGGTTTGGTGGGTCTGCGCAAGTGTGTGACGTCACTTCCGGTTTTTCAGAATGCTCAAACACTACCTCCAACTTTCCCGGCCCGCATCCTGGCCCGGCCCGGCCCGGCCGCAGCGCACGCGGGTTGTCCGGAAGTGCGCGGCATCACCGGCAGTGCGCGGAAGCATGTCGGGACAAAACGTCACATCCAGGTCGAAAGGTCTCCCTTTCGGCAAGGTTCGGAGACAATGTTGCGGCATCGATATAAAGAGCTTGAACCCCAAAAGGGGATTGTAAATTAACCTGGGAAGGATGGGCAGTTCCATTTGGACCAATCAGCGGTCGAGAAAAAGAGCCAATGAGCGATCGATAAAAGAGATAAAAGAACCAATGGACGGGTACTAGGTACACGTCTGCGCCTACATCCGGGTACTAGGATGCTTTCGCCTACGTCTGCGCCTACACCCGGGTTCTTGTACACCCAGGTAATGTTTTCTGGACATGGATGGGTTAGCTTTGGCTCCATTCTAGGCGACTGATTGGCTATTCATGCATTATGCTCATATAGAAAACACACAAGACAGGGTTTTTTGGTGAGATCTCATTTTGTTTTTTATTCAGTAACAACAACAACGTGAGAACAACCACGTGAAAACTGAAGCATTGAAAGAACTGAAGCCCAGAACAGGGGGGCTTGTACATTGAAAGAACTGAAGCCCAGAACAGAGGGACTTGTACATTGAAAGAATTCAAGCCCAGAACGGGATTTGTACATTGAAATGATGGGCGGCCCAGTCATATACGAGTACATCGCGGTCCTCGGCCTTGGGGTACTCGTCAAACATTTGGACGATCGTCTGCATGGAATGTCCCCGACATCGATGGTACAGGTAAAACAAGCAATATTGTCCGCACACCATACTGTCCAGGCTTTGCAACGTTTTAGTATCCATGAAGTCTGTTAAATCGCAATGGAGGGGTGGTAGGCCGTACGGATCAAAGTATTCGCCCTGCTCTTCTGTCAAGTACACGGCCACCCAGTGTTGACCGGGTCGATCCATCGGGTCTGTATTCAGGACGTAAGCAGCAGGATACACACGGTCTAATGGGAACACGTCTCGGGCGAACACTCCTTGAAAGACCATGCGTGTCCCTGGATCATTCTCCAGCACGGTGCGTATCTGGTCTGTATCCATGTTAGGTGGCAAAGTCACACAGGACGTTACGGCTTTTATCGATTTGAATGATGTTGTCAAACTCAGCGTAGCAAATCACATTGATGGTTTTCGGTAAAGGTGTCCCGAAATGCAGTTCCAAGCGTAAGTTGCCTTTCTTGACGAGACTCAGTTGATGATCGTTGTCTAAGGTGGGAGTCAGATCGAAACAGAACAAGGTGTACCCTTTGCCGAAATCGTCTCGACTGATCATATTTCCCTCGTCTTGGTTGATCTGGCCAGTTGTTGTGAAGAGGTTCAGATAGCTCCGGATGTAATTGTCCGTTCCGAAATTAGGTTGTAAAGGCCGTGCCGGTACCTGTTGGCCATCCACATGCAGGGCCACGAAATTGATGTTGAACGCTTTTAGGTTGAACGGATTCCTCGAGGGAGTCCCATTATAACTGACGTTCTCCACACAGGCTAGGATTAAACGCTTGAGCAAATCCCCCAGGAACAGGTTTTCTTGATTGACAATCATATTGCCTTTAGGAACGGAAAAGACCTTGGTCTGTACTCGTCGAATCGGGTACTGGGCTGTTTTTTTCTCCAAGGCTCTGATGTGCCCCAACTGTACACCTGGGCTCGGTTTCACTTTGCGTACAAACAGACTTGCCTCTTGGATGACAATGTTATACTCGAGGTCCTCATTCGGGGCCATCAAGGCAAACGCAGGCGTTGCGCGTCGTATTTTGACAGGTACTCCATTCAAGAGGTATCGGTCCTGCATGAATAAGTCCGCATGCAGACGTCCCATCATATCGACCGAGTGACTCTCTGCTGTGGCATCCACTCTCTCCGTATAGCCGTCATTATCAGGACTCGCTTCCATCTTGCCTGGGGTATCTCGGTAGAACAGCGGGGCTGTCAAATACGACTTTTTAGCGTCACGCCCGTACGATAACAGTGTTTCGATGTAGGGTCGGTACGGGTACGTGTTCGTCGAGGCGCTCACCAGTTTATCACTGAGGGCTATATCCACTTGCTGGAATAGCGAATGAAGCCAGAGATTCACTGGACCCACGGGTGCATCTGCTTTGAGGACTGACCCATCTTTATTGGTGATTTTAGCTTTCACATATAGGTACGTATGGGCTAAATCCAGGTAGGTCGTATCTGCGTTGGTGATGGTGAATTCAATGGGGACTGTGGCTGTAATGCTGGAAAGGGGCAGATGTTCCACCCATTGACCCTCTTCGGCACTGGTCTGAGTAGGTGGGACGGTCCATAAATCAAATTCACTGTTGGTGGAAGGACACGACTCGGCATGGATGAAAGCCATCTTTAAGAAAAGATATCCCGGGTCTTCGATGTGCGTCGTCGCTGGGTCGGTCGTCGACTGGTGCGTGGTCTCGGTGGTGTGACTTGAGCTCCATACTTGCCTCTCACCGGGCAGACGCGCAGTAGAGGTACGTTGCTGTCGCCGACAATGTGTGCATCGAACACGTCCGAGTAGATGTACAGGCCATACATACCACCACGCATGTCCATCGGGATGTGGGCCCTCTCGCCGGTGGGGCCAGCGTACGCCCGTAGATCGAGACCCAGCATTTGCTGTAGGGTAGGACTGAGTTCGACACTCACGTTGGGGCTGAGCGTGAGACAGGCCTTGTCGTTGTGTGCGTTGTGATCGAAGTCCACATGATTTTTGAAGGGGAAAGATTTTATGGGTTTTGAAGTATTCGTGACGTCTCGTAGAGACTTATAATGCATCAGACTTCTCAGTCCACCCATGAACTCCTTGGGGGTATCGTATTGACCTTCGGGTAGTTTGAGTCGAGTTTCTTGTCCTTCGTAGGTCACCTCGTACCATACTTCATTGGCTCGCACGTTGTACCACGAGTAAGGGTATTGGATATCCACGAGTCCACATTCCCAGCGTCCAGGTAAATGCAACGGTTGCGGTAACTGGGTCACGTACTTGGTCAAGGTGTTGTCAGGAAACACATCAGCCGAGCTGTTACTGGGTAGGGTGAGGTAAAACATGACGACTGAGCTTTCCTGCTGCTGCTGTTGGTTTTAATACTTCTCCCAGCCCTTGGGCGCTAATCGTCGTGATGGTCGCGGTGACTTAGATCTTGGTGGTTGCAGGGGGTGGCGTGGTAAAAGGGGTGAAAAAGTAGGTGCCCGCCGTAGTGGTATTTTGGGGGGTGACTCCGGTTCCCACTCGTGGTGTGGTAAGAGTCGTCGTGCACGAATGGGCGATTGCATAAAGGCCCAGCGCTGGGGGTTCCCCACCAATTCCTGTGGTACATGCATGTCTTTCAAGCCTTGAGCGAAGACCTCCCATCCTCGAGGATTCGTGTGCGACCTGCCTTGACGCATCAGGCCATTCACTAAATCCGTCATGTGGGTACCGGGGACCACCTGATTCTGTACCAGTAGTTCGCCTTTATCATTCCAAGTCATGTTAGGATTCTGTTTCATCCGTTGTAATACCAGGCCAGCTTGTTTCTTGAACGATGCAGGTACACTCTTCAGGACTTCGTCTTCGACCCACTGTGGAGCTGTGGGTGGTACCCCTGGTAATGAAGGCTGTTGGAGGGATGCTGAGGTCGGTGGTGTGTCGCGTGGTGGTGGTGGTGCTGGGGTAGAGAGGGTTTTGTATTGGTCCATGAACGTCATGTACCGCTGAAGCGTCTCATTGTACTGTTGTATTTTCTCACTATCGCTTAACCCCGGTCGTTGTAAGATCTGACGCATCTCTTCATCGAGGGTGTTTATCGTCTTCACCGTAGAAGGTACGGGGTACGGTGATTGGAGGTTTTGAAGGAGCCGAGGTTCGACGAGGACCATTTTTTTCGTGTGATTCATTGTCGGCCGAAGAGTCCACCCAATACTGGACCCAACACGAAAGCGGACAACGGTGCTAAGATGGCCCCGGGAAATCCACCTTTCTGTAACACCTTTTTCTTTTGTGTTTGAGAAATTCGCTTCTGGACTAAGGTTCGGAGACCTGTCTTATGCTTGGTCAACTTGGTCTTCTGAGCCGGAGTCAGTGGTACGTTGCCTTTTAACAGGTTGTACCCGATCTCGCACAGACAGCGTACAAGGTCAGGGTCTGCACCGCGTACAATGGTTCGGACCAACTCGGGTGGGGCCGTCTTCAATACACGGAGCGTCGGGGCGTGCTTCCGTACTCGCACAGACATCATGTACAACTAATGCTAGAACCCACAACCCTGCCCTTTTTATCCACCTCAGAGAACAGAGACAAAGTCAACCATGATGTGGTATTCATTCTTTTATTATCCCCATCATCAAAACACACACACCCCAGCTGGGGGAGCCACTGTGGGTGTGTTTACATTATTTTTGCATGTACACGTGATGAGTCTCTCCGGGAAAGATGCCGGTGCGTAGTCGAAGGTGGTCGGGGTGGCTTGCTTGAGGTCGAAGAGCATATACCCGTGCTGAGGGGTTGTCGCATCTTTAAAGGCTTCCAACGCAAACGCAGTGCGTCCAGGGCACATCTGTCTCGCCAGGTGCAGCAGTTGAGTGGTATCTCTCGGGTTTTTGAAGACCACCATGTAGTGGGCATTTAAGCTGATGTTCCGATGTTCTTTGTTTTTACTGAAGAGATTCTGCACAATGTAGACGATGCTGAGCCGTCGATGATGGCTGCCTTTGGTAAAGAGTTGGGTGACCCGACTGTCCGTCTCCGCCATCAGATCATCCAGAACCACTAAGGTGCCCGGTTCCAAATCGGCCAGGTTAGGTAGGCCTTCCACGAAAGTGATGTGGGGCATTGCTGCATACGCTGCCTGCCATTCTCCGTAACACCACACGACTCGGGCAATGGGTGGAGTGATCACGCGGACGAAGTGCGTTTTGGCGGAACCCGTCGGTCCTGCGATGACGCAGGTGAAGGGATGCTGCCAACGTGGGTCCATTGTTCGAGGTGTATCCGCTGTCGTGGTAACCCGCTCTTGTAAATTTCGTACGAGTGAACTTGAGTGGTAGGTAGAACATCGGTCGTCGTTCTCTGTTCACTGCGAGTGATGATAGTGGTGGGTACAACGTCGGTCGTCGTTGTCTGTTCACTGTGAGGGATGAAATCCGGTGGGTCTTCAGACGTACTTGGTGTACTTGGTGTAGGTGTGGAACTTGGTGTGGAGCTCGTTGTGGCTCGTACACGTGGTGTGTTGATGACTGGGCTCGATACGGGGTTGACTGGTGCTCTCTGTAGACCGGTTTCACTGATGGTTGGTGTTCTCAATTGGTTAAGTAACGTGCTGACATAGGCTACGTCGTAAAACACACCTCCGTACAACACACTCAGCAGGGTTAGCAATATTACCACAAAGCCCACTTGCGCTTTGCGCGTTTTGGGAGACGCTGTGTTCAGAGACGGTTGCACCGCGTTCATGGTCGAACGTGGAATGAAGGATGACGGTAGTGGTGTCTGGCTTTATAGTCGTTTCACCTGGTTGGCTGCGACCCAGGAATTGAAGGAACTGGGCCAGCCTTGCCATTTCACGAAATGAAACAGTTTGCCACGTCGACGTTCCGTTTTCAAAATCTGCTCCACCGTGTAGTAGTCTTGCTGTGTTTTTACGACAGGCTGTAATTCCATCTCGTAAAACGTGCCTAGCAACGGTTCCCCTTGAAGATCTTCCAGTTCATAGACTCGCTGCTGTTGGGGTAGGCGCCGTTTAATCAGGAAGTGCTCATCGCTCCAGTTGGGCAAGTAACTTTTCTCAAATTGACCTTTGACTTTACTGATCCGTACAGGGTCCCCGACCTTGAACATCTCCTTCGGTGCTCGTTGCGATTGTATGGGGTACAAGACACGCCGAACTTCATTGCGTTGGGTCACGGTAATGGGGCTCTCTCCATACTCCGATGATAGGCTCGATTGTAACCACTCACAAGTTTCGGAAGAACATCGATGTACCGCCTTGTATTCTTATAGGTGAAATATTTATACATACGGCCTTTGAATGTCCTGTTGAACCTTTCCACCACGGAAGCCTTGGTCTCGTTGTACGTATGGAAGAAGAAGACCTTCTGTTTCTTGAGAAAGGCTTGGAACGGTCTGTTGAGGAATTCCATGCCTTCGTCGGTTTGCAAATACAAAGGTTTGCGCCCGGTCTTGAAGATGTCTTTGAACGCCGCTATGAGATTCGTCCCCGTTTTCGTACGGATGGGTACCACCCACGCACACTTCGATAGGATATCGATGCACGTCAAGATATACCGATTCCCATCGTTGTGTTTGGCAAAGGCGCTCATATCGACCAAATCCGATTGCCACTGGGCATCTATTCCTCCCACGATGACCCGGTTCCGTAGAAAATGGCGACGGACAGCTCGATGTAAGGTATAGGTGTCTTGTTTTCTTAACCAATCTCGGACTTGGGCACGTTGTATCCCCTGGGGTTTGGCCGCTCGATAGAGAGCCGACAATGCACTATACGCAGCCGGACTGTCGGGACTGTAGTATAAGTTATCCAACACCTTCTCCCAGCGCTTCATGGTGACAAAATGATGATGGACCCGGAGAGTATCGCTTATTTATAACGAGGACGAAGTTTCTACCACCGTTGTGTTGGTTCACTGAGTCTTGCCGGATAGTCTATAGCCTCGTTGTCTGGTTCATTACTAGACAGTTGTTCGTTGGGTTCAGCCAGCGCGTGCTCAATAGCACGAGCCCACCCCAACTGGTCTGATGACCGCTCGTCCGGTGTAAACAGCTGGTCCACAATAGGCACCACTTTCTCCAAGGCTGTCCACAGGTCAGGGTCTAGGGTGAAACTTTGCGTAGGATCGTGGTAACGCCCCACACGGGCAAAGAAGGGTCCACGGTGTACGTAGTTGGCGTTCTCGAGGTGGATGAGGTTTCCGTCGAGCTCACCGCTCAACACCCGTTTAAATTTGGTCCAGCCATCACGGTGTAGGGTAACCGTAGTGGATGTGTACTCCGAACCCCACCCACAGGCATCCCGATCTTCCACGATGGTGACTTTATCTTCATAGACGTGTAACCACACCTGGGGTGTGAGGGGCAGGATGGCTCGTAGGACTGGTGACATGCTTGACCCAATGAAGAAGGATGAATGACACACACGCAGACTGTCTCTCGTATTTATGGACAGGTCTCTCGGTGACATGGTTGACCCAATGACGAAGGGTGAATGACGCACACGGTGACTGTCGTATTTATGGTGAGGTGCCACTGTCAATGCCGCAGCGCCAGGGTCAACAGAGCACAGACCATGACTAGGCCAACCAGTCGTCGCTGGTTCCGGCGTGAGCGCTCGTGGTGCATAGCCTGGGCATCAAGGATGGCTGTCATAGTCCATTAGTGGTGAGTGATGGCACAGCTCTCCATCGAGTGCACTCTGTCGAGGACCGCTTCTGTGAACTCTTTCAGGATCTGGCGTCTCCCCTCGTTGTCGTCGCCATCTGCAAACATGGACCGAACCACTGCTCGGTAACCCGTGAATGAATTAACCACGGTCGCATGCTGTAAAATGCGAGTGGCACAGGGCTCGGTCTCCGTCATGGCTCTGCAACCGTAGATAGGCCGATGAATGCAGCAATGCCCTGAAAATTTCCACTTTTATACGGGGTTTTTTGGTGACATTCGTGTGTTTTCGGTGACCTCCGTGACATGTTCGGGCACCTCCGTGTCTCTTCGGCCACCTCCGTGACATCTTCGGGCACCTCCGTGTACGACATTGTGGGAAAAACTCCACAGACAGGTCAGTACATGCCTTGATCACGTGATCGCCACGTGATCAAGTTCCGCCTCAGTTCCGCCTCAAATTTTACCCGGGGGGAACAAATAAGTAGGTCAAGTTGCGTTTATCCGTCCTTTACACTGCAAAAATTGGAACTCTCCTGTATTCGGAGGTATTTTTTGGTCACAAGACTGGTGGCGCCCTCTGGCGGCTATGTTTATCCGTCCTTTACACTGCAAAAATTGGAACTCTCCTGTATTCGGAGGTATTTTTTGGTCACAAGACTGGTGGCGCCCTCTGGCGGCTATCTTCGGAAAAATTGTTCAAACAGAGTTATCTGCCCTTAAATAAGGTAGAATCGATCTTTTATATACTACTGTTCCCAAATTAGAGAGCAAAAAAATAAATAAATAAATAAATAAAAAATATTAATAAAAGTTTTTTTCTTAATTTGTTTTTATGATAATCAATGTTCAGTTATGTTGATTCCTCAATGAGTAAGTATGATTTTTGATTCAAAAGCCTACATATTTTGCCAGAATTCGTGGAATTTGAATATTTTTGCTAATTTTGGCACATTTCCCCGCCTAAAGAAATTTTACTGTGCCGAATAGAGGGACAATCAGGACTACACTTGAGCAACACTGGACATGGGGCAGGGGCACTGGACACCAGAATAAAATGTATTTCTTAAACAAAAATTTTGTTGACCCTACCTACATATACTCAAATTTTTCCTAACCTGTATTTGAAAACAGACATATATTTTTTTGGTTACAGTTATCACTTGGTGATCAAGAAATTTACTGAAAATGTTCAGGGAAATACTATTTAAATCCCATTCTGTTGCGCAGGAAATGTAGCTTGATTATTAATTTTTCTATGCTGTGCACTGTTGACAATTGCACTGACGCCCCCTATGTGTCTTCATTCCGTCCTTGATCCATTCGCAACAAATTCTATGCAAACCATCCCATTTAGTCTGCCACTCTGAGAGCATGTCCAATGATGTCCAAGGTATTATTTCGGCATACACATGTGAGGAACAAATCCCAGATCTATTTTTTACTAAACACAAAATAGGATGGGGTTTTCGAAGTCCACGAGTTCTAGTCTTTTTTAAAAATAGGAGTAACAATAGCGTTCTTAGCTAAAACTGGGAATGCGCTGTTGTCAACAGCACAATTACATAGTTTACGCAAGGGGTGTCAATTATGTTAACCCTAAGCTTAAGAACTTTGGAAGGTATATCATATCCCGTAGCTTTATCTGTTGGCACATTCCTTAATATTTGCTGTACATCACTAGATGAGACGTGTTTGAAATCGAAGGCTGATCTGATCCGGTGATATTTTTTTATACTTAAGGATGTCCGCTGATGGTTTTTTACTTTGGCAGTCATTTTGCCTGTTTTTCTATTGGGTTACCTCCCTTCCCTAGGTTAAGAGATGGGGATTTTCTTTAAAAGCCTTCTAGCCGGGAATTTTGCACACCAACATCCATCCAATTTGCTTAATTTTGATAGACATTGTGATTATCTGCAAACAGTTAGAATATAAGAAAAAGTTAAATACAATTTATATGAATTTTTCATGAATATGCTTCAAAACTAGGGCTATTCCCTATGCTTTCTGGATTATCAAATTGAGCATGGGTCAGTCCACTTAACGTTGCATACAGCTAAAAAATGCACACCAACCTATATATTTTTCTTTGTTTTTCCTCATATTACACAATTATGAATGCAACAACACACATTATTCAAAAAGTTAATTACTTTGATTTACCACCAGCGGACATCCTTAAGGCTTGATAGTTCTCCAAAAGTTTTTGTTTTTTGCCCCGCCTCCACATCAAGTAGATGTCTTGGTAGACGATTACTCTGAGAAATACTGTCAATTGATTAATTTATCAATGTCAGTTAATTCTATATTTGACGAATGTAGTTGTCGACTAAGATTTTCAATTTTAATTTTGTTGTGTTGGTAAACCGTAGAAGAAGAATATAAGATACGTATCCTCAATGCAGATTTGATAAACTAGTATGGTAACTTCGAGTAATAACAATACCGGGTGGTCATGATGTTGAAGGTGTCCACATGAACAGCCACAATAAAATCGTGACTGAGATAGATATCATTACAGGAATCCATTTTAGTTCGTGTGATGCATTAATTAGTCAGCTTGTGGAGTAAAATAAATTTCTATCATTACGTCGGCATTTTCCCCGCCAACATATTTATGTTGCGCTTAAATTCGTCCATGTTGGTAGTTCAATTTTTCGACCTTATATTTGGCCATTTTAAAGAAGATGGTATTAACGCATAGCTAAACATTCAGGTATTTATACATGTGACTGACAAAAGCTCACCTAAAACGAATACGTCACATGAATACAAAGAGTTAGAAGCTTTTATAGCAACATTTAATGGCGCTTATCCGCAAGAATAGCCCCGTCTTCGTTGAACAAGAGGTCCGACCACCATTTTTTCGTACACTGCAAAACATAGCTATCACAAACATGTGTATATAACCGTCACAATTTTGATGTTCTGTGAATTCCAATGTTTGATGCTGAAACATGTTCAATCCGTCTTTTATTCAATCCTCATTTTTCCAAATACAGACTCGGCCACAACGGTTGGTGCATTGGTAAAAAAATCGAAACATGGACAGAACTGTGTAATGCTGGGGAATCCGATTGATTCTTGAGTATTTCTTTCGACGGTTCGTGAATCGCCGAAATATCACCTTCCCGAGCATTGTTCGACAATCAACCATTATTAGAATTGGGATAGTCTTCTTTTTCAGTTGAACCATCATTAATCTAATGCAAATTCCTGGAAACGGCAAATCGAATGAAAGGTAAATTTTCTCCCACGAGCTGGTACCATTTGGAATTAAAAACTGTTTGCTACCACATCGTAGTCATTTAAAGTTGGTACGCGGTCTTTCTGTCTTGAACGTCACTTGTAAAACGTATGCGTGTTGCAAGGTTTTTTAACTCATAATTCAAGAAATTGTCTCATTCTCTCGTGAATGCAGCTTCAAATGGCTTTTGGAGAATAGTTTGGGAAGCGCTTGACATAAATAAACGGCCAGGCTTCTCGAATATGTGTTCTCTGGAGGTTTGAATCAGGGGACTTAGCGGGTTGGGGTCTGACCGCAAAGTTTTGTTCTCACCAAAATCTCTTCCGGACAGCCTAACGAGGATGCGAGTACAGACGACTTATACATAAGTTCAATTAAACCCAAAATCGTCGACGTCCACGTCACTTGTCAGCCCGTATTGACATTATCTGCCAGCCGGTCGATGGTTTCAGCATGTTGTTGTTGTCGAGCTCAGGCGTTCTGCTCCAAAGCGAAGTATGACTGGTGAATCTCGACGTATTGTGCCATGGAGGTGTGGAATCAACCGTAAACACGAAAGACAGCTACCATAACAGTTGGTTGATTCAACGTGCCGATCGCAATACAGTTCTTCTGATAATCTAATGTTACCTCTCAACAAAACGCCACAAGAGCACGATTCAGGAATGCATCGGGAAGGAACGTCTATGTTTGCATTCCATCAGCGTTTGCGGACTATCATTCAAGATAGAAAATTAATGCACCTGCACGTCAGGGTCACAAATTTCCTTTAACCCATTATGTAAAAACCATAACCCGTCATCTAAAGTCGTTAGATTTCAAGTTCATGGAACAGTTGTAGGAGGCGATGGATCGTGTTCATGCGGCAAGGGGTTTCCACAAAATGAAAAAAGAACAACAGTTTGTTTGTCTCGGATGCCTTGGTATAACAATACTTCACAAGTGATTATTTCTACTTGCCTTGGCCTGGCCGTTCGTTGAAACAATTGCTAAAAAAATATTAATTACTTTAAATATATCTTTGTGATTCTCGGGGGCGGGGGCGCATAGGTATCACGGAAGAGTATTGTGTGGGGGAAGTATTTGGTCGGAGTCAGTTGAAAAACTGATTCAATCCAGTGTGTAATTTTATAAAATGTGATCATATGTAATTATTTCGTGCAATTGCATGTTCGGGGCAATAAAGTAAGGGATGAATTATCTATCAAAAATCTTCCAGGGACCTTGCATTTATCGGTGAATATCGTGATATACATGTGTTATCTGTGACAGCTAGAGTCTATTTTAGTAGTTGGATTCGGCTTTTATGTACGTACTGAACTGCGCACCTGAGATATATGAATTTTGCTGTTTTATAAGACTATCGTCTTACGATTATATATAAACGTGAAGTTTTTTCATGAATGATGAAGGCTATGTCTGTCTCCTATTATTTCACACCGATATATGCATGCGTATTATAGCACTGTTGAGCTATTTAATAAATGACAAATAATCGTTAGCATTTCATTTCCGATACTAAAAGTTCACCTCACTGACCAGAATAATATAGAATTCTGCAAATTATATTATTCGATTAAACCCAAGCTGTATATGTGACTGTGCAAAAGACTCTTACATTGATTCAAAAAAGTTAAGGGAATGAATTACTAAATCCGCTTAAGCCGCAGTGCTAGGGGCGTGTGGTTAATCCATTGTCTCCACATGAACCACTGCAATTAAAGCGCAGATAAGATACCAGGACTACGTCCTAGAATCCTCCGTATTCTAATCTGAATGTGAGCTGCTGAGGGAGGCTTGCCTGTTCAGTAATATGGATGCTTTTCACTCGCCAAACGTCAAACTTTCTCACCTCTTGCATATCTTGCATATCTAGAAAATATTGAAAATAGGCGGAAAATGTTTCCTGGAAAGAGACTTCATCATGGCGGCCGTATTTTTTCTTGACATTCGCTTATACAACCTGACCCACTTACATATCACGGAAAGCTCAGCCCTCTACCCAGAGGGGTAACAAAAATAAGCAGGGGGTCGAATTCCCCCAAGGACTGGGATAGACCTCAAATTGCACAGGTCTAGCAGCGCTGAAGAGTGACCTTCGCGTTTTATCTAATGTCTTATGTCCAATTTAAAAGTGGAGGCCCATGTAATATATTCCCATTGCTTGTAATTCTCGAGTAATAAACGTTCCAGTAAAACGCATATTGAACAGGTACATGGTTATCACATTAAAAAGACACCGTACATGGCTGTATGGAAGTCTGAATGGAGAGGCGGTGCAAGTCGTTAACGAGGTTTTGAGTGAATTCAGGTTCACGTACACTGCGCACGTGCCTGTACAAAGTAAGTACTGTAGAGATAAAAAATCTTACAAAAGTGGCTATTTAATATGACAGTTATGACACAAGTTGGGTAAGTTTGATATGTTGCGAGCTTCAGCGAGCAACATATAAAACTTCATGAACGACTGTCATAACTTTCAAATCAAAAATATAACGTGATACGGGAAGGGTTCATCGTCTCGATCTGAGTACTCGGCTGTGATAGTTCGTTAAGCTCTCGTGAAATGTTTTATCGCTTAAATTGGTATCCTCTGTCATATAGATACCGTTTTAATCTTGTTGTTTTAGTTTATAAAATTTTAAATGGTCAAGCTCCATCTTATCTGAAATCTCTTATTAATGTACATTCGTCAGGTAAAAATTTAAGATCCAACTCAAATGAACTTTTAACTGTACCAAGCGCTCTTACGGAGCTTTTAAAGCACGCTTTTAGAATAGCTGCTCCCACGCAGTACAATATCTTACCTTTACATATTAGAAAATGTGAAAATCTACGGAGTTTTAAAACTGCATGTTTTAAGTTCTATTTTGATGATTTTAGAAAGACAGAACATTTATCTTCATTTATTGCATATTTACAGGAATTTAACTGACATCAAATTATCTTATATTAACCTCTATCATTGTGCTTATATTATTTTAAACGCGACACACTTGATTTGATTATTGTATGATCCTCTCTTATATGCTTTTATTATTTGTAGTATTTATTTGTTATTCAACTGGTTATAGCTCTCGAACCTGATGAAAAGAGGCCGTTGTCCCATTTAGGTCATCGAGATTAAATAAAGATTATTATTATTATTATAATTATTATCTCGTAATTTCTCCTCGATCTCAAAAGTTTCTTTTCGACCAAAAGAAAAACGACCCTAACTCAAACGCATACAGCCCTAAATGTTGCTAAGCTAAGACAATGTAGTTTGAGCCTTTTATAAAGAAGCTTACCAGTTTTCACAGCATTTCAACATGTCCCAGACAATTCTACAACAGAATAAACTAATTTTAGCTTGTTTAATTAACGGTTCATTGAGAATTTATTTTGGATAATGCAACATCATGGCTTGCGCTCGTGATCAATGCATGTCACAGTCCACTCGATATGTTTGCTGCGAGGAAACGGCACGGGGGGGGGGGGCGGCATAAGCTACATGCACTCGGAGAGCACGAAATGATCGTTTTGAAATCTGAGCTAACCTCCTGATATATTGTAAGGTATTATTAATATCTGAACGTCACGAAGACTTCATACAAACACTAAAAAAAATAAACAGCGCCCTAAATGGCTGTCCCGCTCCGTAAGCCAAAAATACCTTGCACTGCCGATTTTTGATTTAGTACTTTATTAACTATGAAGCCCAGAAGAGTCAAAATCCTCTATTGTCGATTACTGCTGATAATATATGTTCACCTAAATAGTTTGCATGTCTATGCACGTATCTCGGCCCATCAATCGCTTAAAAATAGGCGTTGTTGCATTCGTAGACATAGTACTTCGTAGTAGAATTTGATCAATAAAAAAATGATCGTAATATATTGTATATTCTTAAATAATGGACGGTAAATGATAGTAATTTAGACATATCCAGCTGATTTCAGAACATGGGTGTCCTACGTGACGAGAAGGATGTGCTGAAAGGAATTTTTAACAACCCCGCATCAAACATTTCCGGTACCAAAGTTCTATTCAACTGACAATCATTCTTCTCTGACAATAAAATTCTTCAAACGCTAACAGCAAATGTAAATGGCATTGCAATTGTCGCTGTGAGAACGCAACTTAGATCGTAGAGTTATTCTTTATTTTATTATTATTTTGTTAATGCTCTACTTGTTTCTCTAATTAAGAACAGATTGATTAGAGGATTAAGTACTGTGGCACGAACATACATAAGCTTTGAAGAAAACCGCATTTGTTGATCTCAATGTTTCATTATAATGACTGGGCAAAGAGGCACGATGGGACAGTGATATGACCGATGAACAACGGATACATGTACAGTCTGAAAATGTGATCTACCATGTTTTCGTTCTGGAGTCACGACTGAAAGCTTAGTAGTGCAGCATGAAGATAAAATTGATTTTTAACTGATGACGGTTTATTGTATATGGTTCCAATCCCCTGTCGCCACGCACAAATCATTGTCAAATCGAGCTATTACACATATCTGTCAAGTTAAGAAACCAATGTAAATACATGTGGAGTTAGAGATGGGGGAGATAACGCATTTGGTAAGCAATAACAATAATCATCATCTGTATAAAGAATTGTTTAACAGGTGGGGTAAATAGATATGAAGTACAGTAATGGATATTGTATCTTCACATTCTCGGTTGCCGAGCTATTTAATTGAATTCAAATCAAACTATTTTAGCGGTCTATAAAGGTGTTACGATATAGCGTGCTGATAAATAGATGGCACACCTCATGTGAGGAATATCTGCTACTCCTACAAATCGATTTGAGATTATGTTGTATTATTCATATCTGTTGCTGGATAAGTGTAAACGCGATCATTCACAAATTACTGGACATCGATAATCATTTAAGTGATGCTGAAGCCCGGTTTGTGTCTATCATCTATGAGCTTACTGAAACTACGATTTGATGAAATTACACGAGTCGTCATTTTCATATAGGTCGTTGTGAGGTACAAGATTGAGCACCAAGCCACTTGGTCATTATTGACACCAAAATGTAAGTATATAATTTCTTATCCACCTGGTGGACGCTTGTTTTTACATGGTCGTTCGTACAGTATCGAATCATCTTCAGTGGTTTTCGTCATTTTCACCCATTTGTCAAAACTATTTAAGGTAATACTGTTTGCTTCACTTAAGGTTACGATATCCTTAACAAGCTGCAACCCTTCGATTTCTGTTTAAAATATATTAAAATGGTGATAATTCGATCATGTAATTAGCTTTCTTGAAAGCTTTTAAAGAAATAATATTGAAATTAGGTAAGATTTAGTCTGGGTTGTAGAACGCTTTACTTGGTTTAAGAAAATATTCTATAGCTGGTTAACCGTCAACATGTTCCATTTGTCGCACAGCGCAATATATTTTCAAATGGCCTTGTCATTCGATAACAATTTCTGTACAAACAATATCTGCACAAACTTGGACAGATCAGCGGAGCACGAGAAAGGCAGCAAAGCGCAAAACATAAGGGGAAACAACTGCCTATCTGACTGACGCCCATCAGCGGAAGAAAACAAAATTGATAAACGATCGACTGACCTGATCAAAATATATATTGGTTAGAGTTGATAGCGTCGACACTCGTACCCATGAGTAACGAAAATATCCACACATTAATCAATTTTAGACCACCCTTAAGTAAATTCTTTCATTTAGTCGTGTTTTAAATGTGCACATTGGTCTAAATGTGAGAGTTGGCCGAAAGTCCCTGACTAACTGGCAAAATAAATACGTTGCCGTGTGGAGGGTAATGATTTCATCTGTAGAGGAGATCCAAATTACTGGTCTTCAACATGGTGTATAACTGCAGAGGAATGATGTATGTAAAATACTATGAGTTTGCTGTCTGACATTCTGCCATGCAATTTTCAGGTACTAATATTTTTTACGCAACGCTTGACTGAGATACATCGTTCTCTAGATGACGACTTTACAACGATTATTATGGATTAAGTATACTGATCAGCGATATGGATTTGATATTTTTGGAACATCATGATATCTTGCGACAATCACTGAAAACTGTTGACCGCTTCTCGCTTGCAGGAAACTAACATATTTTTATGTATACTATGATTGTCTTTTTGAATTTGGTGCTAATACTGTTATATGGAATATGGAATAGGTCTTTGGATTATGAACGCGGATATTCTTTGATGGACGACGGCTGAATTATGAATGACGGACCAGACGCTTGTAATTTAAACCCGTGTATGCCTGGATTCTGCTGGTGGACAACTTGTCCCCGAGGCCGGGCCCCTGCACATCGTTAACTCAGGATGATGAAAATAATAGCAGAAAATAATGGTAAGACAGAGCCGAGGAACATTAGTGCGGTTCCTCGGCCGAGTCTCTACCAGTTCGAAATGCACTAAGACCTTTTTCTTCCCAAATGACAGATATATGTCTGACAGCAAAGGAAGGTCACGACCTTGTAATATTGCGCTTGATGATTGTTTAGCACCGAATTCTATATGTAATAATTTCAAGATTTCTAAGTGTGGACACCGTGGCGGTCTCACGTGTCCACTCTTCAATACTTCAGCTTCATTTAGTTCTGCGTTAACTAGTAACTCCTATTCTGTAAACTCGTACGTTGATCTTAGTTGTTCTACTGCAAACTGTATTTTTTTTTTTAGTTTCCTGTAAGAAGTGTCAACAGTATGTTGGCAAGACCATCCAAAGACTCCATCTTAGGGTGAATGGTCACAGAAAATCCGTATTAGGCAAAAGCAATTGCTTATAGGTAAGCATTTTTCTGGACTCGACCGTGGTTGGGAAAACTTTAGTATTCAAATCATAGACGTCGTCTATCCATCTACCAATGATTCCCCCTTTGGATTTGAGAGAAAATCCGAGAGCGGGAACTATTCGGGATGCTTGAACTTGGGTCAGTGTTTCCGTATGGTTTAAATGATAATGCCAGTGGGTTCGGCAATGTTACAAACCGCCGTTCAAGTATATCCAATATTACGCAGTTATTTAAGCTCCTTAAACTGAGAAAGCCCAGCCATGGTTAGATAAATTTTAGTAGTTCGATGATTCACGATCATATCACTTCAAATTACTTAGTGGGTTTAACTAACACACCCAATAGTATACATAGCTTACGTACAGTTCTGTATGCTTTCATTCATATAACCAGATAAATACAAAAATCTGCGTCTTTATCAGAATCAGAATCAGAATTTATTCACCAGATAATTTACATTGGAAATAAATATTAGGTCAAAATGTTTTGGCGGGAATAAAGCCCAACACGGGCTTGTTCTATCCCTGTTATAATTATATGACAATAATGATGGGCATGAGGGAGGTGGTGAATTAAACGGAATATAAACTATGATATGTAATCTTATATTTCTTAATAGTCATATTCGGAACATATAGGAGTGGATCAGGGAAGTATTGCACCATATATACATGCGACTCATAAAGTATACATATTATTCGAAACATAATATATATATACACACATATATATACATATACACACACACGCACACTCTCACACACATATATAAACACACACACATAAATACTGAAGGTGACAACGTATGTTCCGTACAAATTTTGTACACATCTAAATTATATAAGGTTGGATATAAGTTTACATTCACAGAGTGAATATACAGTAAAAAGATATATATATAGAGAGTGATATATATATATATATTTTATTGATGAAATAAATAATAATATATTATTTATTTTATGAAATATAATACTGCCCAAAATCACTAGAATATGTCAATATATAGCGTATTTTCGATTGTATTGTCCAGTGAACATATTCAAAACATCCCAAGATCGGTTTTTCTTGAAACTCAGCTACTTAGAGTGAGTGAGTGAATAGGGTTTAACGTCGCTTTCAGCTACTTAGATGAAGGACTGGACATTATTAATTTTCCTCGTATCTTGAACGATCCAGAGGCAGGCAACGCTGTACCAAACTATTTTAAGTTCACAGAACGTCCTTGCATTTCATATAAGTATGCTAAATCTATAGCCGTCAAAACATTCAATCACTCTAATGCTGTCAAGGAGTTTGACTGGAACTTATACAAGTCAGGAGGCTATAGTTGAGATTGTGAATCGTCGAACTTGATCTATACACCATGCAAACATATTGTGACTGGTAACCTTGGTATAGTGAGTTATAAGGACCTAGAATTACTTTTGATGAATGGGCCTAAATGTAGAGAGCCGAGAAGAATAAATCTGAAGGCCGACCAGAAAATATTCTTGTCTGCATTGAAACAGTACGTTATTGATTGGCCTAAGCGAGAAAAAGTTGAACCTACAGTATTCGCTGATTGGCTGGACCTCACCAAGATCAAGGTCGTTGAAACAATCCGCCATATTGACAGAAGTACTCTTTCCCAACCCAAACAAGTACTGAGAAACCTTAATTCGCAAGAAGTTCTAGCAAATATCCAGAGTAGATTCGTCATGGTCCCAACAGACAAAGCTCCAAATAATATAATATTAATATGTAAATATCACTATTACCAGGTGCTGGTTAAAGAATCGTAGCGTGCAAGATCTATGGCGTTACGTTTCGTAACTTGTGTCTAATTCCGATTAACCCTGGGCTAGGGGATGTATGAACCCATGTACTTCAAGATCCTCATGGCGCTCATATGAACAGTCACAATCAAAGCGTGACTGAGATACATCATTCTATAGATGACGCATTTTCAACGATTATTATGGATTAAGAATACTGATCAGCGATACGGATTTGATATTTTTGGAGCATCATGATATCTTGCCGCCATCATTGAAAACTGTTGACCGCTTCTCTCTTGTAGGAAACTAGCATGTGTTTATGTATACTATGGTTGTCTTTTTGAATTTGGTACTAATACAGTTATATGGGATATGGAATAGGTATTTGGATTATGGACGCGGATATTCTTTAATGGACGACGGCTGAATTGTGAATGACGGACCAGACAATAACTAATGTATGAATGAACATATGTCTTTCGTTTACTAAAACACATTTTTATTAACCTAGCTAGTCGTTACATTTCTAAAAATATAACGCATGTTTGCTGCGTGTAGGCAATAACTGATGGTTCTTGAGTATTCGGGCCCATTGGGCTATTTCGTTAATAGTATCGCTTGGATGAGTAAAATATTCACCGCTACATTTTGCGCCAAATTCTTCACATATACAAAAAACAGAATGAGAACCATCTGCATGTATTTGTTGCTCTGCATTCAAGACAGCCAGCCCTAGGTACATGTACATTTGACTACAATCAACATGTGATTGAGGGAAGTGGATCGCAGAATTCATTTATACATGAGAGTGTTAATCAGTTAAATAGTATTTTTTAACAAGCTGCTAATGCTGTCTTTCTGTCATCAATGGGAATTATTCGTTAATTTTCTTATTTGTAAAATATGTTCATGTAGATTTTTATGAATTCGAACCGTTGCACGTAGCTAACAAAGTGAAAATAAAGTAGGCTAGCCCGGTCTTATATCAAGCCGTTTTACTTTTATTCGGCATTTGCTGATATTATTAAATATTTGCTGATACCTTCAAATGATTTGATGATATCACCAAATACTAAGTAAATAGTAAAACGGCTTGTTATACGGTCGAAACATTCTTCCGTTGTCGGAGTTTGTAATTAGAGATATATGTACACATCTTGACTATCTGTAAATCTCAGTTTAACTGACAGCATGAGATATACAATCAGATGTCACGAGAATCGATGGGAGAAGTGATAACAAATATGAAGAGTATCTAATTTCTCTCTCACACTGTTCCAAAATGGGACAATTTGGTATATTTATTGAACGTATTTTTCTCTCTTTTCAGATTATTCAGTTGACCTGACACATGGATCAATTACAGTTTGGATCAATAATGATCACGTTTAGTATTTTAACCTGCATTACGAACGGTTCCTTCCTATGGATACTCTGGAGAAGTAAACATTTACAAACCGTACAAAACATCATGATTGCTTCTCTCATCGTCACTGATTTCGCCGTAGGTGTTGTTGCATTACCGGTGAACATTTTGTATAATTTTTATGGAACAGAAATAACTAAAAGTGTTATTGGAATTCTGCTTGGTAATCTTATCTCTCTTCTTTCGTTTGTGTCCATATGTCATCTGCTTGCAGTCACAATTGAGAGATACTATGCAATAATTTACCCTTTGAACTACTCGGCTTTGTTCACCACAAAGAAACAGGTGGCATTCGTTGTGATTGTGTGGCTTCTAACCGTTCCGTATGAAACAGTCTACTTGACAAGTATACAGTGGAATTTCCACAATGAGGCAGTAAACGGTAGTCTGAACCAGACCGATGGCTACCCACTGTCCTGCTGTGTGGAAGCAACGATGGTACACACAGTTATAATGTTCGTGTTTGTTATAATGCTCATTCTGCACATCAGGATTTTCTGGGAAGCTGTGAAACAAATCCGTAAAATTCGCTCGACTCGTCTTGGAATGAGATCTGGATTTAACAAGGAAGTGAAAGCCTTCTTTGTAGCAATGGTTACAGTGTACTATTATGGGATGTCGTTTCTCCCTTCGTCCGTATTGTATTTTTGCAGTTGTAACAACCCGGTTTACTGGTTTACTGATTTCGCCCGTATCTTAGCTTACCTAAATCCCGGTGTAAATCCCCTCATTTACGGGCTGGGATTTAGAGATACAAGACATGCCATATTCAAGACAATGTGTTTCCTGAAATGTACAAGGAAAACTCAAATTGCTAACGAAACCATCGCCACCAACCTGACACAAACAAGTCAGTGACATCTGTTTCGCCTTTAATCCTCCGCTGATCAGTTTGGACGTTTCAAGTTACATACATGTACATGTGTACAGATATATCCATGTAACTTAAAGTGTTCAAACTGAACAGCGAATTGATTAATTGAATTCTCTTAGTAATCAGCTACATTGTGCTTGTTCCATTTATTACCTCATTGGTGTATTGTCGTTTGTAACCCAGTCGAAGGCATGTGGTTTATGAACCAACGTAGGCTTGACATTATATTATATATCTAGAAGACCGGATTTATTTCTCAAACTCTTGCATTATTCAAAATTGTCTAATAGTTTCTTTTGTAGATAGATCTTGATCACCCATGAAATACCATAAAAGTATTGCACAGAATTGGCAGCATTTGCAACATATTCTGGCGACTGGCATGGTATTTTGAAACGTATCTCAAATCTGCACCACAACTGAAATGAACCCATATTCGGCCTAATTTAGTGCCTGCTCTCGTTATTGATAATATTAAGAGGCAACATGGAAGGCCTATCCAGGACACTTCAGAAATGTATGATGGCGGGTATAAAATATTTTTCAGGAGTGTTCAGCCTTACTAAATCAACGAGTAATTGTCGAAAGTCTGTAGTGAGCGGGATCTTTAAATCAGTTGAGTAATTAGATGTTCCTATTATTATTATTTGTAAAGAGGGGTCAATTTAGAGTTCCTTCTTCTAGTTCCTAAACAAGATTTTTAGCCGGTTTCAAAGTACAATTGCATGAGTCATCAGACATTCGAAAGCATGGGAGGGACATTTCCGATTTCCGACTTCCAACTTCCATCTTCCGACTTGATTTATCCAACTTCATAGCGAAACAACATATAAAAAAGCTTGTCGTGTGGAAATCAGTACGAAAATATTTTGAAGAAAGCAAGTCGAAAACATCACTTTCCTGGTAACCTCCGAAACTTTTCGTTCCTCTCCATCCTTACTCGTTCACAAACTAGTATAATAATGTAATAATGCTACTGATATTTGTTCACCAAACGCCATATAGACGATTTTTTTCTCGCTGTGGATAATGAAGGATATATATCCACCTTCACTGGATTTGAAGGAAACTACAGATAGCCCCACAGACACATCATATTCAGACTTATATCTCTATGAAAATGAACCGGGTCTTCTCTCACGTCGACTCTATGACGAAAGAGATAATTTCAATTTCGACATGGTAATCTATCACCTTCTGGACAGTAACATTCCAGCGGGACCGGCATATGGCGTATAAATATCTCGCCTAGTAGCATTTGCTAGATCCTCTGTTAAATGTGACGATTTTAAACAGCGTCACAAAACATTATTGCAGAAACTTATAAAACAGGGCTATATGACCAAGCGCCTCCACTCAAAGATCCACAAATTTGGCGATTCATATCGCATGCTGATAGAAAAATACGACCGTGGCGTGCAAGATATATGGCGTTAGGTTTCGTAACTTGTGTCTAATTTCGATTAACTCGGGGCTAGGGGTCGTAGGCACCCGTGTACTTCAAGATCCTCATGGTGCGCATATGAACAGGCACAATCAAAGCGTGACTGAGATACATCATTCTCTAGATGACGACTTTACAACGAATATTATGGATTAAGAATACTTATCACCGATACGGATTTGATATTTTTGGAACATCATGGTGTCTTGCCGGTATCATTGAAAACTGTTGACAGCTTCTCTCTTGCAAGAAACTAGCCTATATTTATGTATACTATGATTGCCTTTTTTGAATTTGGTGCTAATACTCTTATATGGAATAGGTCTTTAGATTATGGACGCGGATATTCTTTAATGGACGACGGTTGAATTATGAATGACGGACCAGACGCTTGTAATTCCCTATTTGCTGTCATTTTGTGGAATGATACCGAAGAAAGGCTGAAATTCCGAAAACTTTATAAGAATTTGGTCGAAGTAATCATTTAGGAATTGTGAGACTTGCATTTGTATTCTATTTCTGTAATACCGAGAAGAAAGAAAGTCATCAGCAAATGATCCTGTTATGTTTTTTCGAGTGAATCGTCAATATATCGAAGGTTAATTTGACGCTTCCTTGGTGCCAGCAATACAGCCACCAAACTGTGTCTAAATTTTGTTGTGGGACATCATTCAGCTTGTTCCAGCATGTCTCATGTGGTACGAATATGGTCATCCATGACATGATAATGTGAATACATCGGCTGTGAGGCCGATGCAATTATTTCAAAAGTTGATTACTTCAGAATCTGCCTTATCCCAGAAATAACCATATTGATCTTTGCAAATCTAAGTCAATACAGTCATCCAGTTATTTCAGAAAGATCTTCCAAAAAGTACCTTTGCTTTCACATTCTAAAATACTGTGGTCAAGATTGATTAATTCAGTTCAATCTTGAGATTTCATCGCCTTTTGCTGGAACAGAAAATCACTCGACGCGTAAACTTTATGTAAAATTTTGAATTGGAGAATTTTTACTTTAATTGTTGTCAACTTTAACTGCATGAGAACGGAAACTTCCAAACTTGATTTATCGGACTGTCTATATTTAGAATCAGTTGCTTCGATATTGCACATTTTTCATAAACTCTGGATCAAAATTTGCAATGCATTGATGAGACTTACCCAACTGACTAATAGTTCATCAACGTTCTCATCATAATAACACATTGTTTTACGAATAGATGATTTGGAATTAGCTTCCAGCAAACTTTTCTTTATTTACTGCACAATTTATCATTGTTATAATTCAATTGCATTCTTGATAAATCTGGGGAAAATTTCATTTCTCTAACATATGTAATTCCAGCTTCAAGAACAGTGGGAAGAAACAACGATTTTCGTCGCCAGAGAATATTAGCATTTTCCCATACTATCTGATCAAACGGAACAGAATAATGGAATATGCTCACCTAACTTCGTAACATAATTAAAATGAAGTAAAAATGTAATCCACCAAACACGTGAAAGATTTTGGAAGATATACATTTTCCAAAAGTTATTTTCTTCTAAACAAAATGTCAATGTGAAGTGCGGAGCATTAAGTCCACCATATTTTGGACCTTTGAATAACGTTAGCCTGTTGAGTTCATTTTTTTGGAACCTTTTTCTGAAACTTTATTATCTGCATATATGTGCATGGATACAGACAGTTAATACGTGACAATGGGAACAATACGAAAAAGTAAATAAATACATAAATAAATGGCGTGAATATACAGTTATATTGTTTATGTTATGGTATATATTATGAAGATGTTCTTCCCTTTCTGTATATTAATATTTTAGTGATTTTTAAATTAAATATCTTTAATCCAACTCTTGTGTATACATGCACATACAATTTGTACATGCACACACATGCGAATACATATGTATATAGTCATGTATAATAGCAATTGTGTCGTGACTATCATAGTTATGTATGTTTGGTAAGGTTTAATTGACTGGGGAAAAGATATGGGGGGAAGAGGCGTATATTTATTCAGATGATTTAAATCAGGGTGGGAAGGGCTGGGGGAATATTGATTGTACGCTCCATGAGGGCACCTGATTGGTCAATAAATTCTATTGGATTCTATTCTATTCTATGTACGCTTGAAACACATACACACATATATTTATATACTTTTTGGAGCTACCATACCATAATACAGATAACGAGCTCTTTTTTGTACAAGAACAGTATGTTACAGCAGAAAAAAAACGAATTGACAGACACAAAGACAGATAAACTACACGGAAAAAAACGAGATAAAAATAGAAAAAAAACCCTCCCAAGACTGGACGCCCCAGCATTTGTCACAATGACAAGGACGAGGACCCTATTTCTTTTTGAAAGCACCCTAGTTATTGTTTCTTATGGCTATAAATTTATCTTTAACTTTCTTTTCCAGAACGACTTCTTTTATGCTCCAAAGTTCGATTTAATATTTTTGTATCTGCTATCATATATGTACTTTTTGGTTATTAAAAACGGATTATTACCAATGCTCGAATTTATATTGCCCATGATCGCTTGATGACCCGAATGTTTTTTCATTTGATTTTAGAGGCTTTCAGCCCAAGTGTGAAGCGTGAAGTCAACTTATTCCTTATCTAGGGCACGGTATACAGTAATTTACATATTACTCTGATTAGTGTGCGTAATAAGAGTTGGCAGGGGGAATGAGGGGGCAGGGTGGTAGTATCCAGTAGAAGGTCACAAACCTTCATTGAAGTGGGTGGGTCCAAGACTATTATCAGGACTTGACTTTCGGCGAACAATGATTGGCCATTATACCTGACTGGGCCAGAAATGGTCTGTGACGTATTTTAAAATGTTTCTATAATATTTGATTCTAAAATATACCAAAACCGGGCTGGCGGTCTCATCTAAAGAACAATGGTAAGGAATGTATGCTGAATTTTCCAAATGTTTGAGCGGAAAGGCCAGGCTACCTGGTGTGGTGGGTCATTTGTGGCGGCGAATTTTAGGGAATATAGTTTTCTCACGATGTGCTCGGCCAATTTACTACATATTAAGTAAGGCGAATGACCTAGGTGGCTTGTGACCTAGAATATCATATGCTCACGTCGAACATTGCAGGTTAGTTTTTCTAGGTTTTTTGCATTTACCAGGTCACCCCATGTTAAGGCGTTTACTCCATCAGACGTCCATGATTCTCATTCATTAACATCAGATGAGTCGTTTGAGCTGATCTGTCAACACAGCTCCAGGGCTAGCGTATCTAATTCCGCTTGAGGCGGTGCTAGGGGCCGTGTGGATAATTCATAGTCTCCACATGACTAGCTGCAATAAGAGCGCGGCTGAGATACTAAGACTACGTCCGAGAATCCATCTTATTCTCGGGTCTGAATGTTAGGTGTCGTCGAAAACTTTCCTGTGGAGTCATATGGTTGCTTTTTGTCACCAGACGTCGTCAGTTTTCCCCACCTCTTGCATATCGCTCCAATATGAAGAGTTCCAGTATCCGTTAGTATTAAGGATAGCTATCCCCTTAGAGGCAGTTTTTGCACCCCCATGACAATTTGTCGTCTGTATCAATAAATATACAAGATAACCATAAAAAACTATATATTTTATGAAAGCATACATCGTAGGGATTCCAACTATATTCCAATTTAAAAAAAAATAAAATGAAAACAATAGCGTCCATTTTTCAATTGAAATTTCATGAAAACTGTTGGTTTTGTTTCAACTTTGATGGTATACCTTGATTAATACTGATCAGCGATACGGATTTGATATTTTTGGAACATCATGATGTCTTGCCGGCATCATTGAAAACTGTTTACCGCTTCTCTCTTGCAGGAAACAAGCCTATGTTTATGTATACTATGATTGTCTTCTTGAATTTGGTGCTAATACTGTTATATGGAATATGGAATAGGTCTTTGGATTATGGACGCGGATATTCTCTAATGGACGACGGCTGAATTATGGATGACGGACTAGACGCTTGTCATTGGTAGGAGACAATTCGAACTAGTAAACTTTATCTCATTTTTAAAAATTTTTGCCTGGTTTTGTTTTTATAGCTATTTTACTAAAATAAATTGAAAAAATGTTCTTTTTTACGGTCGTTTGTCTTAAAAGTTGAATAATTCAAAAACTAATCCGAACTTACAAAAAGTGAGATAAAATTTACTAGATCACATTATAAGTAACAAGCATGCCACATTTCAAAAGCGTAGCATGGATACTTTTCGAGAAATAAACGTTTAAATCTCGGATTTTGTACAAAAATGAAAGGCTAGAAATCGGGCAAAATGTGTCCAGCTATACATCTGATGAATTAATCCCTATTTTTTGCTTGAATTCTATTGTCAAATACATTTTTAATCTGTCTAATACTACTCGAATTCCTGTTTAATCTGGATAACTATTACACTATTTTTTTTTCATCAAGTCGGTTTAAACAATTTAAACTGAAAAAACCTGCTAAAACTTGTTCACACCTGTGTAGATTACTTCACGGCGGGTGTCTGAGTGAAGTGTCACTGTCATAATTAGAAACAAAAATAAGAAGGGGGGGGGGGTACATTAATGTAAATAAGTAGGACTAATAGATAATTAACTTACCATAATACTGCGGAAATGAGTTTTGGAAAGGGAAATTTACAGACAAAAATAATAGTAGCCAAGCCCAAGCTAAGGCAATCTGTTGAATTGTTCCAGTGCCTCGGAAACTAAATTTTTAATCTTAATATTGAAGCACTTCTATTTATAATTTTTATTTCATCTTTTCACCAAATGTTAGAGGAAATAGTGAATATTTGAATGAAGAAATAAAAAATTTTACCAATTTTGACCCTCTGAGGGGGTAACTATCCTTAAGTTAGATTAAATCTTTAGCCGTCTTAATTTTCCAAAAAAATATTTTCTTCTGGCCCAGCATATGTGGATGGAATACTAACTTTCTCATCATAACTCGAATTCAATATCGCCAAATCTTGTGGCATGATATACACACGCGAAATAAGGAAAGAATAATAGAAAAAAGAATTCCTTCTAATTTTATCTTAACCCTATCTGGCCTGGGCGATTCGGGGTGTACCGTAGCCTGGAGGGAGAGGCGGAAAGTGCCCCCTCCCCCTATATATTTTCGCTATCGCTAAGGCTAGAAGGCTGAAACTTACCACACTATATCTTTGGGTCAAGAAAATCCAAGATGGCCACCATGATGACGTCACTGTGACGTCTTTTGCAAAAAGAGCATTTTTGGACGATTTTTCGGTCAAAATCTTCGAATTTTATATTTTTGTTTTTACTTTGCAAAAACTGCATGATAAATTAGTAAATAATAATCTGATGTTTTACCCACTTTTCCGTACAGAAAAGTAGAACATTTGAAGAAATATGACGAAAACTTCACTTTTTCTGGTACCCCACATGGCCGCCATTTTGCATATACCCATGATCCCCTGCACGTGAGGTTATGCAAATAATATCAAAATGACCCTAATATGATAACCTATAACGTCACGAAGTTTTAGCTCTCCATTTGTTTGCGTTCCGGGAGATATCGCAGAAAATTTGGTAGGGGGGCATTTTGCCCCCCCCCCCTCTCCCCCAGGCCTGGTAGGGTTAATGGGAGAAGGGAGGGAGGGTGAACAAATCAGCGGGTGTTTTTTGGTGATGCTAAGAAATATGTTTCAGTAAAATGCATTGAATCGCGTTGAATAAACATGCTGAATTTTTGTGTAATTTTTGAAGAAATATGGCGAAAACATCGCTTTTCTGGTACCCCCACATGACCGCCATTTTGAATTTACCCATGATCCTCTGCCCGGGGGGTCATGCAAATAGGCTCAAAATGACCATAGTATGCTAATCTAAAAAGTCACGGAATTTCAGCTCTCAATTTTTTGTCGTTCCGGAGATACGAGCAAAAAACAAACAGGGGGGGGGGGCGGAAAGTGCCCCCCCCTAGGCCAGGTAGGGTTAAAAAAACAACGATGGGAAAAGTCTATGGAAATACGTGGGGGAATAAAATCTCAAGCAGCACCTTAAGGCATGTTAGTCATATTTTGAAAAAAATCAGTTTAAGTCTCGGAAAATCAAATATTGGGGTTATAATGAGAAGGCAAAACGTTCCTCTGGCAAATTGTTGGTAATTTTAAAATCTGCATGGCCACTATCTCTGAGAAAGTTCATTCATCTATATTGGAGAAGTGTAAACACGTACTACAGATCAAAGCAGGTCCTTATATGGGCATAGTACAGACATGAATGATAGAGTATTAATGAGTCCTGGTTGTGAACCAATCACTGGATGTGCTATGGATGCAAATGAGAATATTCATATCAGTATAAAGGTCATACATTGAACTAATTCTCAGTCACTATTTTACCCTCCACAGTGACGGATATTTTAGCAAAGGTTCAAACGAAGAAATTACACACAAGGGAAATTGTTGAAAGAAATCGAATTTCCTGTTCTGTCAAAGCTGGAAATCAATAGGTGTCTTCTCCTGGACATTACCAATAAGCACAGCAAATTTGGAGTTGATAGACAAAGGCTATGAAAAGTTATCAAACGAATTGAAAATATGTTTTTCATGAGAATTGTAAAACAAGAATACGTTCCCAGTTTCGGACAGAAAAAAACGCACAGTGTATTTCACTAAACAGGAGCAACAGACACAGCGATTTGAAGTTGATTGACGATGTCATTCAAAAGATATCCGACGAAGAAGAAAAGAGGTAAACAAAGAAGAAGAAGAAAAAAAGAAATAAGGAACTGACAAAAACATAAGGCATCCCTGGGGATGGCAAATTAACAGGAATAACTCAACCTGAGAAATTAATCGAGACAACCTGCCGCTTAAGAATTAAGAATTAGTCATTAAGAATTAGAGAGGCTCTACCATCTTATGTTTTTCACATTGGGCTCTATATTCTCTTTCTGTAACTTGTCATATTTTGTGGATAACTACGGAAGCCCTCAGGGGACATGGGAGAAACAAAAATTGGCATTGCCATGTCGTGCGCACGAGATAGACGCTATCTCGTTCGCACGAGTTAGTCGCTATGTCGTGCGAACGACTTAGCTTCTATCTCGTGCGCACGACATAGAAACGAGGCTTCATGTTAAATGCACATAAGGCCTCGGTTTGGCCACACTGAGCCTCGTCTCTATCTCGTGCGCACGACATAGATCCTATCTCGTGGGAACGAGTTAGCTCATATCTCGTGGGAACGAGTTAGCTTCTATCTCGTGGGAACGAGTTAGCTCCTATCTCGTGCGCACGAGTTAGCACCTATCGCGAAATAAAGTAATGATATGTACTTGTACGCGTAAAGGCGAAAGCTTTGACGAGAACATTTTAAATTTACCCATTGTCGCCAAAATTATAGGCTATCACAAAATGTCAGCTCTTAATTATTTATCGGTTCCAGTATAGTCCAGACCGTTGGGTAGGTGGACTGGGTGGGCGGAGAGGGAGATGGGGATATTGTAACACCCTCCCAACGCGTATAGTTCTGACGACGATATAAGCGGGTGTAGATCCAATGCAGTGAAAGTTGTTAGATTGAAATAGACTTCGATTTCTCAAAAATTTACTCAATAACCTGACCAGGCCTGAAAGGGGCGGCGCGCATTATGACCCCGCCCCCTATCAAACTTTCTACCCTATTTTTGGAGCGACACAAACTTGAAAGCTGACACTGCGTGTCTTTGCAGTTTATCATATTTAATATATCTTAAGCATATTTGCATAACATTCGGAGCAGAGGATCATGGGCAAATTCAAAATGGTGTTCAAGTAGAAGCAACAGAAAAGTTATATTTTGCATCTTTCTTCAAAATGTTTGCATTTCTGTCGATATTCAACATCTGCTTTTATTCCATAGCTGATTATTATTAACTGATATGGTATGCTCTATTTGCGGAGAAAATATCATCAATTGAAAAAATCGAAAAATCTGACTGAAAAATTGACCAATTAATGCCGTGTGCAATATGATGTCATCGACACGTGACTGGATTTTATTACATTTTCAGGTAAAATTTTACCCAAGGGTATAGTGTGGTAAGTTTGGGTCACTTAGTTCAAAGGATACGAACGATATTTTGTGACGGGGGGGGGGGACAAATTACTCGCCCTTCCTAACCGACCTGGAAAAGTCCCAAAACCCAGGACTGGAGCTCCGTGATAAAGCCTCGTCTTGACAATACTGAGCCTCGTCTCTATCTCGTTCCCACGAGTTACCTACTATCTCGTTCCCACGAGTTAGCTCCTATCTCATGTGCACGACATAGAAGCGAGGCTTCATGCTGCATTCTAATAAGGCCTCGGTTTGGGGACAGTGAGCCTCGTCTCTATCTCGTGCGCACGCGTTAGCCCGTATCTCGTGCGCACGAGTTAGCTGCTATCTCGTTCCCACGAGTTAGCTGCTATCTCGTTCCCACGAGTTAGCTGCTATCTCGTTCCCACGAGCTAGCTCCTATCTCGTGGGAACGAGTTAGCGCCTATCTCGTGGGAACGAGTTAGCGCTTATCTCGTGGGAACGAGTTAGCGCCTATCTCGTGGGAACGAGTTAGCTCCTATCTCGTGCGCACGACATAGAGACGAGGTTTCATCTTGAATTCGCATAATCACGGGGGTCAAACATCTCTCGGCGTAGATCTGTAGCTATCAACATATCTGATGTATGAATCAAAGATGTCCACTCTGATTACGTCACAGTGATGTCATATTCTCAACAAGCATTTATTTTCAGGCAGACTCTCCGAATATAATATTTGTGTACATTAAAAAATACATAAAAAAAAAGGAAATGATTATTCTTACGAAGTAGGCTACCATCTGCAAATTGTCCCGTAGTCAGTCAGTCAGTGAGTGAGTCCATCCAAATCCTTTCGTCCACAAAATAAGGAGAAACGTTGACATTAGAACCTTGATTTTTGGCATGAACGTGCATTAGGGCATTGTTACCAGCAAGTTCGTAGCTGACCGAATTCTGACGAAAACTTGATTGATAATTATTTTTTTTATTATTTAACGATGGCTCAGCGAGTGCACTGCCATGCCAATTGGGAACCCTTGGCTGTATGTTTCACTGTGACTTTTGAAGGTTCCCTGATACGGCCAATCAAGTTGGACACCTGTTCTCGTAAAATCACCGAAGTTAAGCGACTTTGAGCCCGGTCAAGACTTGGATGGGCGAGCTGGTGCTGTACTGCTGGGCTGATAAGTGTCCAGGGTAATAGGAACTGAGGGCGATAATAGTTGCTACGCTAATGACTCACCAGTGGTGACATCTGGGAAAGTTAATAGTACCCACTGTCAATTAGAGACTGCTATACAAATTCTCTCATGGTAGCACATAGGGCCCCCAAGTCATCTCTCGAGTACACACTTAAATCATATCAAACCATATTTCGTAGGTCCTGTGACGTTAGCCATGTCTTATGCGAAATAAAGTAATTTTAGGTACTTTAATGCGTAACAGGCAAAAACTTTGACGCCGCCATTTTAAATTTACCCATGGTCCACAACATAATAGGCTATTACAGAATGTCAGCTCTTAATTATTTATCGGTTCGAGTATAGACCAGAGGGTTGTGTAGGTGGAGTGGGTGGGAGAGGAGGTGGGTGGTGGAGTTATCGCAGCACCCTCCCCAAGGCCTATAGTTCTGACGGCGACATGAGCGGGTGTAGAACTGAAAGTCGCAAGTTTGTAATAGGCTTCGGCGGCTTGTCATGTAGTATTAAATGTACTCAACAATCCTACCAGGCCTGAAATAGGGGGGGGGGGGGTATTATGACCCACCGCCTCCTATCAAATTTTCTACCCTATCTTCGGACCTACACGAACTTGAGAGCTGTCACAGCGTGACTATGCAGCTTATCATATTCAGGTCACCTTAAGCCTATTTGCATAAAATCTGGAAAGGAGGATCATGGGAAAAATCAAAATGGTGTTCAAGTAGAAGTAACAGAAAAGTTATATTCTGCATCTTTCTTCAAAATGTTTGCTTTTCTATCGATATTCAACATCTGCTTTTATTCCATATCTGATTATTATTTACTGATATGTTATGCACTATTTGCGGAGAAAATCAAATTAATTAAAATATCGAAAAATCTGACTGAAAATCGACCAATTAATGCCTTTTGCAATATGATGTCATCGACACGTGACTGGATTTTATTACATTTTCAGTTTCTGTCACAAAATATCGTTCGTATCCTTTGAACTAGGTGACCCAAACTTACCACACTATACCCTTGGGTAAAATTTTACCTGAAAATGTAATAAAATCCAGTCACGTGTCGATGACATCATATTGCACACGGCATTAATTGGTCAATTTTTCAGTCAGATTTTTCGATTTTTTCAATTGATGATATTTTCTCCGCAAATAGAGCATAACATATCAGTTAATAATAATCAGCTGTGGAGTAAAAGCAGATCTTGAATATCGACAGAAATGCAAACATTTTGAAGAAAGATGCAAAATATAACTTTTCTGTTGCTTCTACTTGAACACCATTTTGAATTTACCCATGATCCTCTGCTCCGAATGTTATGCAAATATGCTTAAGATATATTAAATATGATAAACTGCAAAGACACGCAGTGTCAGCTTTCAAGTTTGTGTCGCTCCAAAAATAGGGTAGAAAGTTTGATAGGGGGCGGGGTCATAATGCGCGCCGCCCCTTTCAGGTCTGGTCAGGTTATTGAGTAAATTTTTGAGAAATCGAAGTCTATTTCAATCTAACAACTTTCACTGCATTGGATCTACACCCGCTTATATCGTCGTCAGAACTATACGCGTTGGGAGGGTGTTGCAATATCCCCATCTCCCTCTCCGCCCACCCAGTCCACCTACCCAACGGTCTGGACTATACTGGAACCGATAAATAATTAAGAGCTGACATTTTGTGATAGCCTATAATTTTGGCGACAATGGGTAAATTTAAAATGTTCTCGTCAAAGCTTTTGCCTTTACGCGTACAAGTACCTATCATTACTTTATTTCGCGATAGGTGCTAACTCGTGCGCACGAGATAGGAGCTAACTCGTTCCCACAAGATAGAAGCTAACTCGTTCCCACGAGATATGAGCTAACTCGTTCCCACGAGATAGGATCTATGTCGTGCGCACGAGATAGAGACGAGGCTCAGTGTGGCCAAACCGAGGCCTTATGTGCATTTAACATGAAGCCTCGTTTCTATGTCGTGCGCACGAGATAGAAGCTAAGTCGTTCGCACGACATAGCGACTAACTCGTGCGAACGAGATAGCGTCTATCTCGTGCGCACGACATGGCAATGCCAATTTTTTTTTCTCCCATGTCCCCTGAGGGCTTCCGTAGATAACAGTATTCCAAGAGATTTGATTACTTTTCCGAAAATTAACGTTGTATTTCGTTTAACGGAAGTCACCCGATATATCCCACAAAACCAGCATTTATAAGCAAATTAGCATTCATATTAATTGAGAATAAGTTATAAGCCTCAGTATATCCCACAAAGCTGTCGATAATCAGCTATAAAATTTCAACTATCTGACAGAACCACTCACATTTACAATTGATTTTCAGCTTACCTACATTTTGGATTTCAGTTATTTCCTACCTTTACCATGGGACTCTATTATCTCTATTACCAGAATTCGATGTGATGACTGGCCCCCTCTTTATTTCGCTAATTTCAATTAATAATACATGCGATAAAAATAAAGAAACTGAATGTTCGCCATGTGAATTGTTTTTTCAAAATATCATGCTGGGTGCATGCTTATGACGGCATCCTAATATCCGGGCATTTCCTTATTATTTGTTAGATTCTCTCATTCATACGAAAATGATTTATATGAAAAAAAATGTTCAAATATACACGATTTTTATATGCTTGTTTCAAGTAGTAATTCAATATAATACCTATATTTAAGGGGCTTCACTCTCAACTATTTTGTAACTCCCTTAACCTGAATTTAACCAGATAAGTATTTTATTTATGTTGACAAAAAAAAGACTTTTCTAAATTTTCTAAACTTAACTTAAGCCAACTCATTGTTTATACGGTGTAGCGTGCAAGGTCTATGGCGCTACGTTTCGCAACTTGTGTCTGGTTCCGCTTGTCCCGGGGCTGGGGGCCGTGTGGGCCCATGTACTTCGGGATCCTCATGGTGCTAGTATGAACGGTCACGGTCGGGGCGTGACTGAGATACAACATTCTTTGGATGACGACTTTACAACGAATATTATGGATTAAGAATACTGATCAGCGATACGGATTTGGTATTTTTGGAACATCATGATGTCTTGTCGGCATCATTGGGGGCTGTTGACCGCTTCTCTCTTGCGGGAAACAAGCCTATGTTTGTGTATACTATGATTGTCTTTTTGAGTTGGTGCTAATGCTGTTATATGGAATGTGGAATAGGTCTTTGGATTGTGAACGCGGATATTCTCTGGTGAACGACGGCTGGGTTGTGAATGACGGACTAGACGCTTGTAATTGTAAAAGATAATGGAATTGTTAACATAGCTTCTGTTTCTAGGTGTTAGAATAGTGTCATCTGCAAAATGTATTCCTTTTAATTCTTTGATATCTAATTTGATTCTAGGTATATATTTTATTGACCTGACACTTTGAGTAAGTATATATATGTGTTGTAATGTGTTACAATTATATGTGTTATAATATGTGGTGTAATTATATGTTGTGAGCTTTAGTGGGCAACATATACAACTCACTCGACAAGTGTCGTAAATTTCATTTAAGTTATAGCCAGAATAAAAGAAAGATAAGTACAGGGTTCCTTGTTGTTGAATATTCTAAATATATTTTGAGCGAAGCACTGGAAAATCACTTGAATTCAGTATCGTCAGTTCTATATTCTACAGATACCACTCGGGCTATCACATTAGTAATATGAGAGATGCATTGTATGCCGATTGTGAATGCTTACATTCGGTTATGTATTGTACACGACGAACATTTTGAATGTCAACGAAATAAGAATCACTTCTCGAAGTGTGTAGCATAAATATCATCCAAAAATGTCCCACAATAATGCTGCTGGTTATGTTAGAAACGTTCTACCTGTTGTGAAAAGAAACAAACGGTTTGTTGAATGACACCCTCGCCTGAACCCCACATATTCCGGCGAAACCCGGTGAAAAGCCAAATTTAAGTATTCTCTTCAATGCCATTCTACAGGGAGGATAAACGCTCCAAATTAACAAATCTTCATAATATATTTCTTAGCTAGGCTGAAAGATAGCAGCCGCGCTAGCGTTCCGAGAGAACTAAATGAAATTTACGACGTTCAATAAAAATGGTTGAATATGAACACTGATATAGAGCCTTTTACACAGAAATTTTCTATTTTTTGTTTATTTCAGGATGTTGAATGCCTAATGACACATGATGGACGCCCTACAGTACAAAGCCATTGTACCCACTATCGCTGTACTAACCTGCATAACTAAAGGTGTATTTGTCTTCATTCTGTACACAAACAAACACCTGCAAACTCTGACTGACGTCATACTTACGTCTGTAACTGTGACTAACGTCATACTTACATCTGTAGCCGTGACTAACGTCATACTTACGTCTGTAACCGTCACTGATTTCGCCACGGGCATCCTCAAGTTGATTGGTTTGTGTTTCGTATTCTGTACGACCGACATTGATATCAATATCAGTATTTTGTCTATATTCCTTCCCCTTGATTTTATAATTCATCTCATCACTATCAAAAGATGTTGTGCAATAATGTACCCTTTAGATATTTCCGCTTATTCAATAAAAGAAAGCTGGCTTCTTTTTTGGCGACGGTATGTACCAGTTTACTGTTGTGGTAGAAAAAATACAAAACGGATTTGCAGATGGAGGCAATAAACGGCAGTCGAAGAAGTATTGACATGATTGATGTGGATGCAAACGTACGCTCCTTGCAAGACAAAATCGTGCAAACAATTCTAATGCTGGTCTTCGTGGTATATTTTACAGTTAAAGGATTTTTATCAATATTTTTTTCTCTGGAATATGTGTCAGAAGAGTTAGTACTTAACTAAGACATTTTTTAAAATTTACTTCCTAGTCCCCTGTGGGCGTATTTAAGCCTTTTTGGCAGCTCTATTTAGCTCCCAGTCAGATATGCAAATTTGTGGAATGAAGGCGATGCCGCCAATCTGTGACGTCACAGAAGTGAGAGCTCGCAAATGACCGGTAGCAATTTAGTATGGATTACATACTGGGAGAGAGTTAATCAGCTGTGACAAATCCAATTATCGGCTTTATCTGAACTGTGATTTTGTGGGCCCGATTTTGTGGAATTCTTCACAATTCGACTCGAGAATACTACCGCCTTATAAATAGCAGTGTAAATTGACTCCAAGATGCCGTATTGTGCCGCCTACGGTTCTACAAACGAGCAGAAAAAAGGTTGTGGAGTGAATTTTTTCTCGTTTTCCGTGCAGACCATCCGTCGGAAAAATTGGGTGCACTATTGCCGTCGTGTAGGATTTGAGCCATCAAAATATAGCACATTGTGCTCTGCACATTTCTCAAAAGAAAAATTGGATCGAGATCCAGAAATGTTGGCCGAGTTGGGTTACTCGAATGCGAGAGCGAAACTCAAACCATATTATAATATACTCCTTCCCAGGGCTTCGTGTTTAGAATTAGTATGCGAGCTAAAAATAGCTCACGTCAAAATATTTAGGAGAGGGTATTTGAAAGTCAGGCGAGTGGTTGCAATATAATACAATATAAAATATGACCGTTTACGTGAGCTAAATATCACTCTCGTGACATGAATTTACTAGACTGTTTGCGTGCAGGTGGGCTATCTGATAATGTCACCAACACCCGTTGTGCGAGAAATTGCCCCTTATCTGCGAAAAGTCGGGAGCAGGACAGCTAGAAAGTCGCAATTTGTTCTTTCCTATCAATTACGCTAGCTGGACGGCATATTCCTACTGGAAATAATTTATTGAACACAGATTTGCCAGAAGTAAAAAAAAAATGAACTAAATCTTTACGGTACATGATATCTAACGTCGTGCTTTCAAACTGACCTGAACGAAAGAGAAAACTCCAAAATTGAGGTACGTCTCAGTGTTGAAATTTCACCAGGTAGGCCTGGACTAACAAATTATTTCGATCATTGTCTAGATATTTATTCATTCTATGCACAGGGGCCTATATATAACGTCCGGCATAGATAATAAATAACATACCAGTATGTGTTTACAATTCGACCTTGTTCCGTGTGTGACGGTTCCTCTGCTTCAGATTCGCTGTCCCTCTGTTCCACCTCATTTCGGTCGTTTGGTACGGGTTCAAATTGATACGGCAGAACGTCAAGATGTCCATTTATGTCCTCTGTATATAGATCATCATCACTGGCATACTGGGATACAAGATGGCGGCCAATGTAGGACACAGTGATTTTTAGCTCTCGATTATTTTAAAGTTCAACGAAGTTTTATCGCATGTGTGGCTTTATATTATGCACGGTACGTGTATTACTGGATCCATTATTCTTATGAGCCATTATCAGACGTTTTAGCTATCAAAATCCAGCCTCTAGCGTGTATTTTTACCAATCTCTCCCGGTTACTAGGGACGCTATTCAAGTCGTGTCGTGGACAACAACAACACTGTGCTATGGACAACGTGGAATACCGGGACGATCGTTTCTGCTTCCTACATGTTTCAACTCCTCGTGTATCAACGTGAGTAAACACGGATACTCACTGCACTCGTCTGTAAATCTGGTGGTAACATTTTGTCGTCAACGGTTTTTACCATACATTATCCGAACCCCCCTGTGACGGGTTGTCGATTCCAGATATAGTCCTAACCCCTCCCTAGTGAAGTACATTATGACGTCCGGTATTATTGGTGCCATCACTGCCCTAAGTTTCTACATACTTGTGTGCCAACTTTTCCAGTATAACCAGCCAATTCTTACGGACCTACACCCGAGCCAGGTATCTAACTATATTCTCTCTACGGAATGGGAGGCAATGACAGCGGGCTCGGCCAAAATAGCCCTTACCAACCTTTTTCCTACTTACTTGCCTTTGACTGCGAAATGCAGCCGACCAAAAAATTACATGGGTAGGTATAACCCTCCGGTGAAATCCTTACTGATCCTGATCAACATACTATTGTGTGGGGAATGTACTAACCCTGGACCGGGGAAATGCCCCTGTAGTATATGTGGCCGACCTGTGGCTAAGAACCACCGTGCTATATTATGCGATAGCTGTGATCTCTGGTCCCACATAAAATGCAATAACATCTCCAGCCAACAATATCTACAATTCCAAAATTTGGCAAACTTCAACTGGTCTTGTACCAAATGCCATTTATATGACAGTTTCCAATTTCCTTTTCAAGACTGCTCTGCCATATCAAATGGATCTATACTCAGTGGTGCAAGTGCACATGACCTGCTGACTTGCTCTCAGATCTCTAGTGGATCTACTCAAAGTGGGACCCTGCCTTTTCATGACTGTTCCCACATCTCACTTGGATCTACACAAATTTCTCTCAATGAGGACCCCGACTTTGATATCTCGAATACGTCATCTGATGACGCCACTGACATCGAAAGTGTATCGACGAATGATACTTGTGATCATGATCTCTTTTCCCAGATACGCCAAGCTCGTAACAAAAATCCCAGACAATTCCAAGTAGCATATCTGAACATAAATAGTATGAGATACAAGTTTAGCTGTATCAAGGAGCTACTTATGGATAACATTGTGGATATGTTGTTTATAGCCGAAACTAACATAGACGATTCTTTCACTGACGCCCAATTTAAAGTTGTCGGTTATCATCTCTGGAGGGCGGATCGTACACGAAATGGAGGCGGTCTTGTCGCGTATTTACGGACAGACTTACCCTGTGACAGACGAAAATCCCTGGAGTTCAGTGATATTGAATCAATATGTGTGGAGGTTGGTTTGAACTCAAGCAAATGGATGATTTGTGGTATGTATAAACCACCATCTTTAACGAACACCACCTTTACTACTGACTTTTATTCTCATGTTGATAGACTAACCGCCAGTTATGATAATATCCTGGCAATTGGTGATCTAAACTATGATTTGCTAATTCCTGAAAAAAGTAAAACGTTAGCTGATATCTGTGATGTTTTCGATCTTACAAATATAGTACAAGGTGCTACTTGTTTTACAAAGGAAGCACCACCCTCACTAGTGGATGTTATTTTAACTAACAAGCCACATTCTTGTTGCAATAAATCCAATTTCAGTTGTGGAGTAAGTGATGTCCATAATTTGATTTCTACTCAACTGAGAGGTCTAATATCAGTCAAAGACAATAAACTGAAGAATTATAGAAGTTTTAAGGAATTCGACCAGAGTCATTTTCTGGAAGACCTAAGTCACACTCCTTTTCACGTGGCCCACATTTTTGATGATATTAATGACGTATATTGGGCCCATGAGAAAATGTTAATGGAGGTAGTTGACAGACATGTTCCAATGAAGAGGCGCAAACCAAGAAAACAATCGGCCCCTTTCATGAACCAGAAACTCCGCAAAGCAATTTTTAAGAAGCGGATGTTTTACAATAGATATATTAAAGTCAGGTCTACTGCCAACTGGAATCTTTACAGAACTCAACGAAATTATGTCACAAAAATCAGAAGGCAATCTATCAAAACCTACTTTATGGAGAGATGTGAAGGTGGCCCTAAATCAACTGATTTCTGGCCAACAATCAAACCTTTCCTAACCAATAAAGGGGTTATAGGCAGTGATACTATTATCCTGAAAGAGAACGATAATATAATTAATAAACAAGAAGAAGTTGGTGAGATTATGAACGATTATTTTGTTAACGTTGCCAAGAACATCGGCACGAATTTCGACCCCAGTCATGAAACCCATCCCAGTATTCAAAAAATAAACTCATCTGCTCCATCAAATTGCTCACTGGAGTTCGAAGCGGTATCGGAAATGTTTGTTAAAAAAGAGATAGATAAGATAGGGATAAAGAAGTCTACTGGACATGATGGGCTTTCTGCTAAGATACTCAGATTTGCTAAGGATGAGATTTCTCACCCCATCACTGAGCTGATTAACCGATCCATACACACAGGAAATTTCCCGGATCAGTTGAAGCTAGCTGAAGTTGTCCCCATCCACAAGAAAAATAGTAAATTGGAAAAGGAAAATTATCGCCCGGTTAGTGTACTTCCTGTTGTTTCCAAGATATTTGAAAGGGCTATAAACTCGCAACTGGTGACGTACTTTGAGACTAACCATTTTCAACCGCATTTATCTGCATTTAGACGTGGCTATGGATGCCAAACTGTGCTCCTTAAAATAATTGAGGACTGGAAGAAGGCTTTGGATAACAATAGATATGCCGCAGCGATCCTTATGGACCTTTCAAAAGCCTTTGACTGTTTGCCTCATGATTTACTCCTACTTAAACTTAAAGCCTATGGATTAACACAAAACTCTGTTTCATTGATAAGTAACTACTTAGGAAATAGAAAACAATGTGTTCGACTTAATTCCTTCGTCAGCTCATGGAAATCCATTTCTAAAGGTGTCCCACAAGGATCAATCCTAGGACCTGTACTGTTCAACATCTTCTTGAATGATATATTCCTTTTTGTTGAACGCAGTGACTTGTACAACTACGCCGATGATAATACTCTCTCGTATGCACATGTAAACCTAGAAATGTTGATTAAAATCCTCGAAAAGGATAGTCATATACTTATCAAGTGGTTCTCCGATAACAAAATGAAAGCCAACCCAGATAAGTTCCAGGCGTTTGCCATCGGCAAAAAGACACATGACAAAAATATAACATTTAACTTGGGAGACTCTGAAGTTGTCTGCACTAAGGAAGTCAAACTACTGGGTGTGTCCTTAGACTTCCAGTTAAACTTCAACTCCCATATCTCAGATTTGTGTAAGAAAGCCTCCAGACAGCTAAATGTTCTAAAACGAATAGGAAATCACCTATCGAAATCGGGGAAACTTGCAATATATCATTCTTTTATCCTATCAAATTTTAATTACTGTCCTCTCACTTGGCACTTTTGCAATGAGGCATGTACTAAAAAAATTAGAGAAGATTCAGGAGCGTGCTATCCGTTTTATCTTTGGAGATAACGAAAAATGTTATGATGAGCTCCTAGAACTGTCTAACCTACCATCATTAAGAATCCGCCGTATACGGCTAATGGCGCTGGAGGTTTTCAAATTATTGAATAGAAATAGCCCCTTATATCTTCAGGATCTTGTTGCTCTGAAAGAGTCGGCATACTCTTTCAGATATGTAAATATCTTGGATATTCCAAGAGTCAAGACGACAAGGTATGGTATCCGCAGTTTTAGTTACGCTGCAGCCAAACTATGGAACGAGCTCCCTAATAGCATGAGAGCTGCTACCAGCTTAAATCAATTTACCAGGCTCATACAATCATGGAATGGGAAAACATGCTCATGCATCGCTTGTTCCTGCCACTAATATACTATGTGCAGATAGTCATCTTGTCCATTCGTAAACACAATGTGATGTAAAATTACTCGTTTGTATATGTACTTGTCCGAATGCTTTATGCTTTTATCGTATATTATAGATAAATATGTTTGCATGCTAGTTCTTATATGTATCACTTATATATTTTAAGTTATGTGATATATTCTTATCAATAATATTTAATCCTCAATATATACGACTTTTATGTAGTGTGTTAGAACGTTATGTCTTAACAAAGTATACCAGTTTTATCTAATCGCATGAATGTGCTGCAATTTTGTTCTGCTTCGTCTATTGTCGTTTGTGTACATATATGTCCATGTCTTGTTTCTGTTATTGTTAATATGTTTTATAGACGACCAATAGCTCTTCAGAGCTAATGTTTTTATGTTGAACACTCCCTCGTCTTAAAATAAAATTTACTTGAACTTGAACTTGAACTCCATGGTTTCGAATGTGTGGAAGTTTGTCAGTTACTGGCCGAAGGGCGGTGGTTCTCTCCGGGTACTCCGGCTTCCTCCACCAACCAAACTGACTGTCACCATATGAGTGAAACAAACTTGAGTGTGACATTAAGCCAAATTCCCTCCCTCCTCGAATCGTTTTTCCATTAATTATACAGCGATATACGCGATGGAGTAATCGCAAATCCACAGTTTAATATATAGCTCAGACCAATCTCGAAACCAGAGCTATCCGGTCCTGTCCTCCCTACTAGGCTCTGGGACGGCGCTCAGCAGTACGATCGGTCATTGGATAGCACACAAAACCCTAGAATTTAGAACATAACGAGAGCGTATCTGTGGAGATTAAGCCGACGTCCCGACGTCATGGATGTTACGAGCGCGTCTGAAAGATGACGTAACCTACCAGAACTCTTCATGCATTCTTGCGAAACATTTTCTATTCTGACGTCATGACGTTATGACAGGCTGGCCATGCAAGTGACTCATGACTGACGTTTCATAAAGAATTGGATACGTTCCAATGGAACCGGAAGAGGACACGTGAACGAATTTTTCAATGTATTATGGGACCAATTTTCAGTGAGCGTCGTCCCAGGGGTTCATCGGAGCGGCCAATTGTCCAGCGGAGAGCGACCCCTGGTGGCGAGGTTGAGCTCAGACAGCTGCCTGCAGGAGACGATCGCTCGTCTGACGCCACGCGGTCACGTGACGCCTAAGCTCATTAACGGGTTAACTGGTGGAAATTGAGCTACAGGTCTTTAATTAAAAAGGCTTAGATACGCCCACAGGGGACAAGAATTTTTTTTTTTAAATTCTTAATTAAGTACTAACTCTTCTGACACATATTCCAGAGAAAAAAAATATTGATAAAAATTCTTTAAGTATATTCTGGGAGGCGCTGAAACAAATCCGAAAAATTCGCACAACGTAGCCTAGAATAATCTGCCATAGTAAAAGGGTTCGGAAGGAACTGAAAGCGTTTTACCGTTAATACAACTTCAAACACTTTAAAGCATCATGTAGCAAATTAACAAGCGAATAAACAGTCTCAAACTTTCTGACAAAAAAAAACTATCATGGTATTTTAAGGAATATTAGTTTCAGTCATGTATGGCACGACATGGACATTCAGCATTTGTTTTTGGTTTTTTTGTTTTTTTTTTACATCAAAGTCGTAAACTGTTTAAAGAGCCGGGTTTTTCTCTTTTCTTGAGAGACAGAGAGAGAGAGAGAGACGAAATCTAAATGAGTGACATTTTCATGAGGTTTCTTAGGCCAACGTTTACTGACATCGTTTCAGTGCAATTTTCTTGAAGACATTGATCTTTGCATTTGTATTTGTCGATTGAGTTGTTTTCTTAACTGTTGATTTCCAAACCAACCCTCACAACACCAAGAAAACATATATAGTTTTAATCAAGACACATGGTGTTATTAAGTCTAAAAACGATAATAGAATATACGGTAAATATTCAATCTAACAAAACACATACATTCAATTTAACGCCTGTGTTTTCATAATTGAGTCTCTTTCCTGTATCGTTGTTTCCTGGCCAAATGAAAACAAACTTCATGTTTTGCTTGCCAACTTGTCCTCATTGTGGGTGTTAATGTGATTTAACCTTTTCAGGCCAGTCTAAAATGATAATATAGGTGGTGGAATTTACAGCAATGTAGTCTTTTCATAAAATTATAATAATTTTCTTTTTGTCATGTGTGATGCTGTCTATCGTTTTTCTGTCTTCACATTTTCGTTTGCATTTCTAATTATCTACTTCGTCGCTCTTTGAAGATGATCTGATATGCCTGTAGTTATTAAGTGTGAAGAAATGTGTAAAAGGATAGAAATTGAAGGGAATGTTAGCTCATCAGCTCCGTTCATCAGGTTTAACCTAGATTTGTTAGCTTAGGCTGCACTAGAAAGCAGCAAACGCATTCAGGAACAGGATTAATTAAATCCTACAAACAAAATGGAAACATCCCATGTCTGTTAATCACTCACTGGAGGAAGTTGAACCTGTTTCTCAACCTCAGCGATGTTTATTGTGGGTTAGATACCACGACGAGAGAGCAATGAAACGATTACTGATTGTGTTTTCGGTTGGAAAACTAAATACGCCAACCAGATGATAATTACTCTAATGACCAGGCCTTCAGTTTGAACCAGTAGCGACACCTAGTGGCGGGACACGCTCACTTCACTATTGAAAACTGGGTATGTGGGACGGTCTGTTCGATTGTCTATGTACTTTTTTATTCTCGAAATACGTATTAAAATATACATCATACAAGAACAAATGTTCGCGTGGTTGTACTTGCGTGGATCATCTGCATGGTTTTGTTCTATTTCTTGAATTATTGTTGGCGCCATACGAATGTGCAACTCGCGATTGTTTCAATATGTATATGTATTTCATAGTGCATAACGGTCTAAAATTATTTCGCTATGTTTACGAATAGCTGGATGATAAAAACCGTACAGGATAAGGCCTAATCTGGCAACGGTTCTTCATGAGTGTGGATGAAAATCCAAAATCGCTGATAACGGCCATATTAGATCTTTCTCCAAAATGGAAACCAAAGGATAGGCAGAAATCCAAGATGACTGAGTGACCATACTTGACCGCGCATCCAGCTTAATTCGGCCACAACCGTCTCCTCACTGACATCTAGCCTCTGTGATATCGATCATTTCGCAAGCAATGTATAGGCCAAAACTCACAATAGGCGGCCAATCTAGTCGGGCACGGGGAAATGCAATTGGAATGCCTGTGGGGTAATTATGTTGTACCATATACCACCCATACTCGACCTGGTGCGATGCGGCGTCATTCGAAAATAAAGTCCACAAAGGACGGTATATCGAGGAGTTAATAACACCTGCATATCTGATCAGAATAATTGTCACTGTGTTTGGGCTGCTGTGTGTTGTACCTCGATAATGTATCGCTTTGAGCCTTGAGATAATTCTGTCAAGTTTCGATGACATTCTGAACAGTTTCGAGTATGATGGTTAGTGGAAACTAAATGTCTGATGACTCAGGTATCGTAACAATTCTTGATGGATGAGATAAAAATCCACAACATCATGTACTGACTGTAAAAATAATTCCCCATAAAGGTGCATAGACTGAGCAGACAGCGCTATGCCAAAAAATTATCAATGCAAATATATAAAGGATCAGTTCTTTCATATTGTAACTTCACCGATTATATCATGTATATGGTATTTCAAATTTTCCTGATTCAAGGTATGCGATGACAAGATGAATAATCATCTCAGCTTCGACGCTCACTGCGGCCTACTGTACATTTACATCGTACGTGTACGTTTGATCAGAGATTGCGAAATATTTGATCAGTGATTGTTGGAGATAATATCAGAAAGTCTTTCGCGAGCGAGTCTATTGCCTTAACGGTATTGGCCCGACATATGTAAGTATACTCAAACCTTTGACTGTTTGCACCCATAATTATCTCTCTCTCCCTCTCTCGCTACTTAATTTACAATATATTTGACTATTGATGCCTTCACCCGCCTAGAGCGCTTGCATATATATATGCCTCTTTCTTGGGGTTGTGGCTCACTTTTGCTACATGTAACAAACGTAGATAGAATCTAGCCGTGAAGTGCGTCTTGCTTTTGAGTACAAATGTTTTAATCCATAACAAATGTTATACAGTACTATCATGAACATTTCACATTTCAGGATAGTATAATATTTTTTTGTAGAGCTTGACCCAAGGGTATAGTGTAGTAATTTTAAAACCTTTACCCCAAGGGGTAGGAAAATATTTAGGGGGGCCTGGGCAGGTCCCAAAACGCTCAAGCCAAAGAGGGTTTACCTTTCCTCTAGATCTCAGTGTGTATCTCTCGATGGCATTGTGTCAACATCTAAACCAATCACTTGTGGTGTGCCCCAGGGCTCAATACTTGGTCCTCTACTTTTCTTGATTTATATCAACGACATATTTAAAACTACCAATATTCTAAGCATTATCCTCTTTGCCGATGACACTAGTGCTACCTATTCTCATGCAGATGTCTCCGTACTAGTTGAAACAATGTCCAATGAGCTCAACAAACTTAAAGATTGGCTCTCCTGCAATAAACTATCACTCAATATTCAAAAGACAAAATTCATGATTGTTAAACCTAGTCGAACTATTGCACCAACCTTTCCAAAACTTATTCTATCTGAACAAGAGATTGGTCGTGTCAACAGTTTTAAATTTCTCGGTATATATTTTAATGATAAACTAAGCTGGCAAACACATATTGATTACTTGTGCTCCAAACTCTCGAGAAATGTTGGTGTAATAAATCATATTAAACACTGTCTTAGTAAGAAGACGTTGACACTTCTTTACTACACACTATTATATTCTTATATTACTTACTGCAGCATAGTATGGGCGAATACCTATCCATCGCACTTTCAAGGGTTGATCCTCTTACAAAAACGACTTATCAGAATCATTACTCTAAGCGATAAACATACACATACTGCACCGCTCTTCAAAGAAATGAAAATACTTCCTATATCTAAATTGAATGACTATTGTAATCTATTATTCTGTCACAAATTTATACACCACTCTGCTTTTCTTTCTACTTTGTATCGTTACTATTTCGTGAGGCAATCAGCAATACATCAATATCCAACCCGTAATTCTCATATGAACCTATACCGACATTTATGTCACTCACAACTAACATTCCACACTGTTAAACTAAAAGATTCACGTCTATGGAACACCCTGCCAACTGATCTCAAAGCAATCACCTCCAAATCACTATTTAAGAGGGAAATTACTACATACCTTATGCATCAATTATCTTTGTAATTATTTTATTTTTCTAAGTTTCTGTACATCGTTATATATATTTGTGCTAAGAAGTCTTTATAGCCTTGATTATTTTGAGTCCTTGGCAAAATATAAGTAACTATGCTTCTAATTGAGTATCATGCTAGTTCCAGAATACTGCTTGTATATATGTCACTGTATAATCTGTTGTCTTTATTCATCGCTAACTCTTCATATTCTACTCTCACTATACTAATTAACATTATTATTACTATGGGATAAAACAAGCCCTTCGGGGTTTTACTCCCGCCTCGATAAAAATTATGTCATATATCTATGTTCAAATATTTATATATTCATATCTGGTGAATAAAGATTCAAATCAAATCAAACTGTAGGTATGTGGGGTTAACTGGAAAGTTTTACATCTTAGAAAAGAAGAATACACCATTTTCCGATGAAAATGTCAAGGCAGTGATCGACGTATCAAAATACATCTAACACGGAAAATGTTGTGTCCACTAAGCAAGATAGCGGGATAGGAAAAAACCTTTACTAACCTTATCTTGCGCTTAAAAGTAAAATAAATATCAAATCTTACTAGAAATTTGATATACCGTAGCAGTGGTTGTGGTTTAAACACTAAATAATGGAATAAATGATCCAAGATGGCACATATAGAGTTATTATTCAGCCCACCGCAGGCTTCCAACGATGAATAGTAGTGGATAAGTTTTTGATTTGATTTGATTTTTATTCACCAATGAATGCATATAGTCATAAAAGAAATGGCGGTCATAAAAGAAACAGTAGTTGCAATATTAGAAAATACGCGCCAGACGAGACAAATGGCGGGAATAAAACCCCGAGGGGCTTGTTCTATCCCATAAATAACAAATTGACTAAAGAATAACTTGTGGATGGTGAAAAGAATAATGCAAAAAGAGAATGCACATATGTATTTATAATGTGAGGTAGGTCAGTTTCCAGTAAAATAGTCCTTCAATTTGGACTTAAATAAGGAAATGGAATCGATACATTTCATAGCTGTAGGTAATTTGTTCCACTCTCTAGAGCCTTTGGTTTTGAGAGAATAGAAAGATAAATTTGAATAATAGAACGGTCTGTACAAATTAACTTCTTGACTCCGTGTACTGTAACGGTGTATTGCTGATTGTTTCCTGAAATATACTCGAACATTTAATGGTAGTTTACGAGGATGATGGAAAAATTTGTGAACCAATAGTAGGCATTGATATATATTAAGATTATCTAGTTGCAAAATTTTGTACTTTGTGAATAATGGCAATGTTTGATCACGTTTTTGTAACAATGTTACGACTCTCAAAGCACGTTTTTGGAGTAAGGATAGGGGTTTTAAATGTGTGATGTATGTGTTTCCCCACAAGACATTACAGTACGATAGATAAAGAAGTATTAAACTATAGTACAAGATGAGAAGTGTTTTAGTAATTCCGATGTTTCGCGATATTTTATTGCATATGTAGTGGATGCGTGTTCTCCAGTTTAACTGGTTATTTAAATATAAGCCTAAAAATTTGAATAGGTTAACTTGTTCGATTTCTATGCCGAGAATAGATAGATGGGGGACAGTTATCGAGGATTTATGGGTGTTGGATGTTATTAACATGTATTTTGTCTTCTTTATATTTAATGATAAACGATTGCAACATAGCCAGGTATTTAAGTTATGTAGTTGTTGGGACATGGTATTGAAAGCATCATTAATATCTTTCGAGGAAAAAACAACACTGGTGTCGTCAGCAAACAGAATAATGTTTACGAGGTCTGTTGCTTCGCTTATGCCATTTATGTATAGTAAAAACAACAGTGGCCCTAAAATTGATCCTTGGGGTACACCATGGGAAATAGACATTGATTCGAATAAAATACCATTATAAACTACGGTTTGTAGACGTTCGGAGAGATAGCTATTTAACCAGGTATTAGGTACACCACGAAGGCCATAATGCTCAAGTTTGGTAAGCAGGATGTCGTGGTTAACGGTGTCGAATGAGCACAGTTAAGTGATAACTTTTGTCAGATAATCTGTCTCATCTGTGTGCTACTTGTGATAGTTATTCATGAACATGATGAAAGTATATGGCCTTTCTTGGGGAATAGGGATATTTAGTTTTCAGGACAAGTCTTGCAAGCATGTGTAAGCTTACGTTCAACGTAACTACCATTGTGCTTCATACCTTCAACATACGTCTCCATATAGGTTAACTACCACTCAGCTTCATGCCTTCAACATACGTCTCCACATAGGTTAACTACCACTCAGCTTAATACCTTCAACATAGGTCTCCATATAGATTAGCTACCATTGAGCGTCATACCTTCAACATACGTCTCCATATAGGTTAACTACCACTGGGCTTCATACCTTCAAAATACGTCTCCATATAGGTTAGCTACCATTGAGCTTCATGCCTTCAACATAGGTCTCCATATAGGTTAGCCACCATTGAGCTTCATGCCTTCAACATACGTCTCCATATAGGTTAGCTACCATTGAGCTTCATGCCTTCAACATACGTCTCCATATAGGTTAGCTACCATTGAGCTTCATGCCTTCAACATACGTCTCCATATAGGTTAGCTACCATTGAGCTTCATGCCTTCAACATAGGTCTCCATATAGGTTAGCTACCATTGAGCTTCATGCCTTCAACATAGGTCTCCATATAGGTTAGCTACCATTGAGCTTCATGCCTTCAACATACGTCTCCATATAGGTTAGCTACCATTGAGCTTCATGCCTTCAACATAGGTCTCCATATAGGTTAGCTACCATTGAGCTTCATGCCTTCAACATACGTCTCCATATAGGTTAGCTACCATTGAGCTTCATGCCTTCAACATAGGTCTCCATATAGGTTAGCTACCATTGAGCTTCATGCCTTCAACATACGTCTCCATATAGGTTAACTACCACTGAGCTTTATACCTTCAACATAGGTCTCCATATAGATTAGCTACCATTGAGCGTCATACCTTCAACATACGTCTCCATATAGGTTAACTACCACTGAGCTTCATGCCTTCAAAATACGTCTCCATATAGGTTAGCTACCATTGAGCTTCATACCTGCAACATACGTCTCCATATAGGTTAACTACCACTGAGCTTCATACCTTCAACATACGTCTTCATATAGGTTACGTCATGCGTAAGTTACGCACGCATTGTAAGATCAGGGGCCAGCAGCTCACCATCGCATGGCATAGACGTCATGTTGCACGTCCGTGAAGTTGGCTAATGGACACTTCAATTAGTTTAGAAACCCACTATGTACACTACAATTGAGGAAATACTCGTCTAATAGGCACAAGACATTTTATTCCTAACTATGCTGAATCGCGAAAACAAATCCATCTGAAAATGGAGATTCAGGAAATTGCATTAGTTGGTGGGATCAAAATCAGCTAACTGCATAATGATCAAATTATTTGAGGATATCGACAAACTGAGAAAGTACCATATAGGTCGACCTCTATCCTCCATAGTTCAAACATGTTTCTGTTCAATTTAGCTAATATGTTAAACATATGTAGGCCTTCTGATGAAGGAATAAGTGATTAATTTATTCCTTTTGGTTTTCGGTTTCTTTTTCACGACACCACCACGTCATTTACCGTATGATCCTAAATTTGCTATATTTTTGCTTGTGGACGATTATCTTATATAGAACGAAGACTGCAGGCAAAATTTTAAAATATGTTTACATCTTATCGATCAAGTATGTCCAGGTTGATGACATTCGTTTTAGACCTCTTAACTACATCAACGATACGGTTGTCGGATCAGTCCTATCTTTTCTGAGATACCTGTAGCTACCATGCCCTACACGTAGTCTCAGGTACATTAACCAGATAAACATCAAGGTGTAGGATCAGCTCTTATGTAGCGAGTTCCACACAAAACACCGAGTTGGACCATCTACAATTGTCTCTTGCAGTTCTACAAATCGCGTGTCGACTGCAATATCCCAAATGTAGGTACGATAGTTGGTAAAATATGTCAATTACATGAAGATGGCTGCAGATGATGTTATGTCAGAGGACATACACGTAGCATTTCAGGAATATGCCGCCCCTGTAACGTTTCATCACCCTAATTCTAGCTTACAGTCGACGGAATAAGTTGATTTGGAATGCATTGGAGCCGACTGGTTTATGTTGCGAGAATTTATTTCGCTAATCATGGTGATATGCGTTATTGGATTCTTGTATCATTTCATGGTGATATAATAAATCAGGCCTGTGCAGTGGTGTTCTGTATACCAGCATGTGGAACGTCATTTACTTTTAATACATCGTTAGTATTTTTTTTCATCTGTACCAAACAGAAAGAGTATGTACAGAGTATTGTCTGAAGAGCGGGTCCATAACTCTGATAACTCTGATTTTGTCGACGATCCAATTGCATTTTTTTTCTTCTGACCATGGGAAGAGACGGAGTAGTATATGTCCCTATAGAAGAAGTTCCGGTGTCGCTGAAGTATATGTTCATAAAGATATTTCCCTGTGGGGAAGTATTCAAGAGATTATATAACGAAAGTATGTCATCGAACAAGCGATCTGATGTTCATGTGGCGACTGTGATGTAACCACACGGCCTCTAGCATCGTCTTAAGTGGAATAAGATACGCTAGCTGGTGAGCTGTTATGACAGATCAGCTCAAATAACTAACTCATCTGATGTTGATGGATGAGCAGCGTGTAAAAGCCTCAACATAGGGTAAACTGCCAATGTCCTTCAGAATAACGTTATTATATTTGCACAATTACGTCAAAGGTCCAAAGGCAATACAGGACAAATACAGATTGAGAATGATAAAAATACAATGTTTAACTTGGGGCCCTGATGACACAATAAACCTAAAGACAAAGCACTCAAGCAAAAAAAGTGATACCGGTGTGGAGGTTAAGAATGTCCGGTGGCTACGAGTGTCCGGCTCCTCTCTTCTAACCCAGCTAGGACATTTTTCTCCACATTGGGGACAAGTGTCCGTTCTTGGTTGCAATAGAAAAGGGTATGAAAAGGGACACTAATCACCAGGACATTCTTATCCATCACACAGGCTCAATCTGATGTCGGGAGATTTTCCATGGCCAACTGTCATATCATTAAGATGTTTTGGTTGTCAGTTGACATTAGTATGACAACAGTATCGTCGGTGCGAGTGCCACCCACCAGGATTAAAAGTTGTTTTAAAAATTCCTCAAAATAGGCATTGACAGTTTGCTGTATATTTTACACAAGACAACATGAAATGAGCCTCATTCTCGACCACTTTATAGCTGGGACACAACCGTTTATCAGAGAACGTTTCGATTTTCAACTTATGTACACTAATTTCCAATTTAATAAGTGTTGACAGAAATGTTTGATCGGGATTCGCTACCGCTTCACTTTCGCATTGAAATCGACGACTTCTTGAGGACTTGCAACCAAATATCGAAAAATCTGTAAAATACTTTCTTTGTGATAAATTTAGGTGTTGGCGTGGGTTTCCTGCACTTCTGATTCTCCCAAAGAGGATCACTGCTTGCATTTGAAAGTAGAATTATCACATTTATTTGTCCTTTGCTATTCCACTTCTTCCAAATAACTCATATAAATTAGGAGGCTGAGTCGGAGGACTAGATATTAGAGCATGTAATTTTACAGGTTTAGATGAACTCACTGTAAAAGGACAGTTGATGCTGGGTCGACATCGGGCCTTACAGACTAGCCTTATGTGTTAAATGCCGTCATTTACATCTGACGATGATACAGCTCACCAATCTCCAATGTACGAGTTGTCACAGCGAAACAGCTCACCAATTACCAGTATACGAGTTGTCAGAGCATTTCCATCATAGCTCTCTAGATTTGTATCTAATACCGCTTATGCCGGTGCTAGGGGCCGTGTGGTCATATCATCCAAGTTGCCACATGAACAGGTACAATAAAAGCGTACCTGAGATACAACACATATCACGAATCGTTAGATTCTTGGTATGTGCTTTAAAATAGGTTAACTAGAGGACTATTCTGTGAAGTCATGTGACGCAGTCAGTATGTCGGTACCTCTTCCCACTTCCCTTATATGTGTTGTAATGTGATGTCTCTACATCGGATTGCCCTACTTTGCTACACCCATCCGTAATCATAACCTAATTGAGCACTTTAACATTCATTAATTGGAGGGGTGTTCAATAAAACTGATCGGCTCTATATTAATGTCAGGAGCCGTTTCTTTAGGTGTGCTACATATGTTTCTGTGTTGATATAGTTTCTTGAATTTCTCAATAGTAATATATGTGACAATCTGAAGCATATACCAACAGGATTTAGGCATTTCACGGGGGACAAATTTGCAACCATTTTGGTAGACATACACCAGTTATCTTATAAATACGACAATATCCAACAATTAATAAAGCTCTTTCCTTCTAATTCACCGAACTTTACACACGTAGACGTTGTCATTGTGTCATATAATCCTTTTATAGGCGACGCCTTCTGTGAAAGTGAATGCCTTCGACAGTTTTTTGGCATCACATTCAGGCCTATTTCTTAAGAGAAATGAAAAAGGTTTACCATCGCACAAACTTTACTTCAAGAGAGGCGATTATCTTTTCGACATTGGTAACCATTCATTTGTGGACACGGACTAGTGGAGCTCTATGAAAGTTTATCGATATTCAGTTATTTTGCGGTTATAATTTGATCAATAACTCTCACAGTTGCAAGTATGTAGATATGTCTAAGGAGAAGCAACCATATGATTCGTTGTTGAAATGGTCTTACGAAATAGATAGGCTACTTCCCAGGTATAATTCAATAGAATATATCACGTCAATTAACCCTACCAGGCCATTATGGCTCCCTATCAAACTTTCTCTGCTAGCTGTGGAACGACAGCAAATTGAGAGCTGACACTCCGTGACTTTATAGTTTTTGTCGGGTTTACCTAGGGTAAGCCCTACTCTGTTATCGCTGTTCAGTTCTGTTTTATTTTTCTCCTGCACATGTGTAGTTTTGCTGTTCTCATTTGATACTCCTTGCAGCATTCATAACAGGCCTCGCACAGGTCATGCAAAATCTGGAAAGTTAGAGAAAATACAAAATTTGTATTCCATGCCCTAAAAGTCATGGAATTTCTTTGAAAGGTCATGGAAAGTCAGGGATAATAGATGTACAGTCTCCGGGGGAAATGAGTTGAACAAGCTAAGTTCTTCTCTGAATTTCAGCGAAATTTGTTGCGGAATAAAAATCCAAACATCCGTCTTCATGTCGTTTTATATTTGCTGGTGACCGAATTTCGCCGGATTGGAACGAGGTTGAACTAAACTCGTGAGTGAATAATTATTCATATTTTGTGACGTGTACTGGTCGAGGTCAAAATGTCGACAGCTGATTGAGTCTCGCTCTTGACATCTGTACTAATTCACATATCCAGAACTGCCGCCATTGATCAAATTGCAGGGACATGTTTTTCTCTCTGTGAAATGAGGAGGACGATCGCGTTGCTTTGGAATTTACCCTTAGGCGAATGTAAAAATGTCATGCTGATCGCTCAGAAATTTTCGAATTTTCTAATATGCTGTATTTTTCTGACTCACAAGGGAGGAGAGTGGGGACACAATGGAACAGGGGAGACTTGGGAGAGTCTCGTATTTGCTTCATTTAACCTGAAAGTGTAGAAAATGGTGAACATGGTTTATGCGATTGCCCTCTTCATGAAAACTGAAGGATGTCCGCTGGTCAATCAAAGGAATTAACATTTTGAATAATGTGTGCTGTTGGGCCCGTGTAAAACTTGAAAATTCAGCTTTCCATCTTGCAAAATTGAAAGTAGAAAGATGGAACGCTCTACATCGCTCCCGTATTCGAGCTTTCCATCTCGCAAAATTGAAAGTAGAAAGATGGAAAGCTCTACATCACTGCCGTGTTCGAGCTTTCCGTCTCGCAAAGTTGCAAGCTGAAAGATGGAAAGCTCAGTATCGCTCCCGTATTCCAGCTTTCCAAAATGAGTGTATGTCACATAGAAAATACGAGAGCGATACTTTATTAAAATTGATCTGGTTTCTCAGATCGATCTTCATTATCCCCAGATTCACAGAGATATATGTTTCTTCTTTCTATTACAATCAACATTATATTAGATCTAATTTTATAATTGGAATGAAATCTTTCGCGACATCTTCACGAAAGAGTGCTTTCTCCGAGGTCCGCGTGCTGCCAAAACAACAAGGTGAACAGCAGGGAACTCTTCGGTCTTCATTTCACATTCCGGTTTTCTCGTGCAAAAAGTGAATGCTTTGTGCAAGAATTTCTTCCATTCAGTCTAGATCTGTATTCTATTTGCGTTCCACAATATGATCTGTTATGAGGCGACTGTAAAGCTGTTCATAAGTTTGGGCGATATGAGAAAAGAAGAAGTTATTTAAAATTGTTTAATAATATTTTTTATCAGAATATTTATCTTATATATTCTTCTGTGCTATCGGTAAAATTATCTTGCATCCTTCTCGTTTGTTATCACATTAAACAAATTTTTAGTATTATGTAAATATTAAGAAGAATGGGCCCGGCTATAATAAGTTTTTATTACCGGTACTTTCCTCCGTGGTTTCCGCAACACAATTGTATTGAGGATGAAAAACATCTTCTTTTGGAATGTACCTTGTACGCCTCAGTGAAAACAAATCTTTTTATACCATCCAGGATAATATTAATTCAGTATTTTCTCAACTATTTTTTCTTTTGTTACGGTAGACCCACCCGATTCCATTTCGATTTTTGATTGCTTGAAATTGTAGTCCGCGTCCCATTCGGATTTCGCGGCCCATCAACTCAATGTTCTATTTAAATTTCACGGTACATTTCCTCGTTCATTTAACATCTTTTGCAGCGCTAGATATTAAAATAAATAATTAAATAATAAATAACAATGAGAAAGCAGAGGGAGATATAAATAGAAGTAAAGATTCCATTTCAAGAGATGTGGCATTTTATATTTTCTCATGTCTCGCAACACGGGAATCAGTTTTTTTAATTTGAGGCTTAATTTAAAGTGTTACTATTATTGTATTGGTAATATACTCTTACTTCGTAATGGGTATTAGATCTACATGTACCCCATGTGAAATGTTGTTCTTTTATTCCGTTGTTACGTTACCGTACTCGGCTCATAATGGGCGTATCAGTACAAGAAAAATCATTACAGTCATTCAAGTCTCCGGGACGAAGCAGTGAAAACAAAAATTAGAAAAATAAAACAGCCAAGGTTACAAACAAAAGACGCCGACCATAACAGATTACAACACAAACCTTGAGACAACAAGCCATGTAGTTGTTATTATAGTATTTTGAAAATGAATTGACCTGCAATCACAAATCCCGTAGACTATGGAAGTGAACAGTAGGTGATCACACTTCAAATGTACCGTAGGACTACCAAAGTCCTCAGCGGTTTTAAGTTTGGAGTATCGCTCTCGTATTTCTATATGACATAAACTCATTTTGGAAAGCTGGAATACGGGAGCGATGCTGAGCTTTCCATCTTTCTACTTTCAATTTTGCGAGATGGGAAGCTCGAACACGGGAGCGATGTAGAGCTTTCCATCTTTCAGTTTTCAACTTTGCGAGACGGAAAGCTCGAACACGGGAGCGATGTAGAGCTTTCAGTCTTTCTACTTTCAATTTTGCGAGATTTAAAGCTCGAATACCGGAGCGATGTGGAGCTTCAGATTCTTGGTATGTGCTTAATAATAGGTAAACCAGAAGACTATTCGGTGAAGTCATGTGACGCAGTCAGTATGTCGGCACCTCTTCCCACTTCCCTAATATGTGTTGTAATTCCATCTTTCTACTTTCAATTTTGCAAGATGGAAAGCTGAATTGTCAAGTGTTACATGGACCCTGTTGCATTTATAATTGTGCAATATGAGGAAAAACAAAGAAAAAATTATAGGTTGCTGTACATTAGCCTTAGTTTTGAAGGATATTCATGGGAAAAATCATCATATAAATAGTATATAGCTTTTTCTTATATTCTGACTGTTTGAAGACAATCACAATGTATATGAAAATTTATCAAATTGGATGGATGTTGCTGTGCAAAATTGTCAGCTAGAAGACTTAACCCTATCTGGCCTGGGCGATTTGGGGTGTACCGCCGCCTGGGGGGGGGCGGAAAGTGCCCCCCTATATATTTTCCCTATCGCTAAGGCTAGAGTGCTGAAACTTACCACACTATATGTTTGGGTCAAGCTCTACAAGGAAATGTAAAAAAATTCCAGATGGCCGCCATACTGACGTCACTGTGACGTCATTTTCAAAAGAGCGTTTTTGGACGATTTTTCGGTCAGAATTTTCGAATTTTTTATTTTTGTTTTTTTCTTTGCAAAAACTGCATGATAAATTAGTAAGAAATAATCTAATATGAAATAAAATAAGTTTTACCCACTTCCCCATAGAGAAAAGCAAAATTTTTGAAGAAATATGACGAAAACATAACTTTTCTGGTACCCCACATGGTCGCCATTTTGAATTTACCCATGATCCTCTGCTCGGGAGTCATGCAAATAAGCCCAAAATGACCCCAATATGATAATCTGAAAAATCGGCTTCAGCTCTCAATTTTTTGTCGTTCCGGAGATAGAAGAAAAAACCAACATGGGGCGGAAAGTGCCCCACCCCACCAGGCCAGGTAGGGTTAAAGGAAAACCCTATCTCTTAACATAGCAAAGGGAGTAACCTACTAGACAAAAACAGGCATAAACATGGAAAATGGCCGCCAAAATCCAAAATCCCCTGCGGACTACCTTAAGGTTTAAACTGTACCAAGATACTCAGTTTGTCTATGGATATGGCGATAGCTCTCGTGGTATTCCTGTTAAGGATAAGCTGTCATTTGTACTCGAAAACCTGCAAATCGTACCTGTTGCTGCAAAAACCTGCTGTTTTTTTTTATTATAGAGCGTGATAAACAAATTCTTAACTATCTGATGTGTAACGCATTTTTATGTAATGCTCTACATACAACTATCCGTCCCGCATAACTCTATTAAGATTGGCACTTATAATTGTGTATCACTGTATTGTGTTTTCCCTGCATTATATGTGGCGAGACGTAAATAAAAAAAACTATCTATTTATCTATCAATGAAAAGTCAAAACGAAAGCACTGATTGGGATGTCACTCTAGATAACTACTTGCAAAATCATTTGGATTAAAGTATATTGATCCATGATACTGATTAGACGATACTATTTGACGCAGACATTCTTTATGACTACTGAATGTAGCATGATCTCCAGATAGTGGGGAATAGTGGTATTTCATCGTCGTAATAGAACTCCAGATTATTGCGACGGAAAGCCCTCCTAGTGGAATGCTTCCCCACAGAGTATTTTGAAATCCAGATGCACAATGATGCATACTTTCTGACAATATCTTTTTATCAGGTTAATTTTATTTTCATGAAAAGTTATTTGAAGCGCAACGCTCTATACTTTGCTTTCAGCATTTGAAAAATCCAGATGCAAAATATACTGTTGCATATTTAATTTATTCTGAAATTCACCTCACCTTAAGAGGCATGACGCATGTTAATGATTAGCGAATAGACACATTATGATCACGATGAATATGATACGTTGAACCACACGTATACAGTCAGAACGAGTTCTCTCCTATTAACCCTATCTGGCTTGGGCTTTTTGGGACCTGTCGTGGCCTGGGGGCCGAAATGGCCCCCCCTAATTATTTTTCTTACCCCTTGAGCTAGGGAGCTGAAACTTACCACACTATACCCTTGGGTCAAGCTCTACCAGAAAATGTAAAAAAAAATCCAAGATGGCCGCTTTGATGACGTCACAGTGACGTCATTTTCAAAACCGGCATTTTTGGTCGATTTTTCGGTCAGATTTTCCGAAATTTTTATTTATGCAATTTCTCCGCAAAAACAGCATGATAAATTAGTAAATATTAATGTGATGTGAAATAAAATAGTTTTTGCCCACTTTTCACGGCAGAAAAGCAGGAATTTTGAAGAAATATGACAAAAACAAAACTTTTCTGGGACCCCACATGGACGCCATCTTGAATTTACCCATGATCCTCTCCTCGGGGGGTCATGTAAATAGGCTCAAAATGACCCCAATATAATAAACTATAAAGTCACGGAGTTTCAGCTCTCTATTTCTTGTCGTTCCGGACATAGCGCAGACAGTTTGGTAGGGGGGCCATTTCGCCCCCCCCCCCAGGCCAGGTAGGGTTAAGTTTCTTTTCTGTAATTACGACTGAAAGCTTAGTAGGGTAGCATCATGATATTAATAAGTATGTTTTATACAGCCCCGATCTTCTGTTTGATTGTCAAATCACAGTTCTGTCAATTCAGGAAACTATTGTAAATATCACATGTGAATTAGAAATGGGATAGTTAAAGCATTTTGTAAGCAAGCTCGATATCAACATCCATATAACATGTATAAACAATTGAGCTAAAGGTGAGGAAAATAGACATGAAGTACATTAATGGGTATTACATTTGTAGTTTCCCAGATATTTAGTGCTATGCAAATGAAACTGTTAAGCTTTTGATGATAGTGTTGATAAATGATGCCCCATGTGAGGAATATCTGTTACTCATAATACCCGTTTTGAGATTATATTTTATTTCTCATATCTGTCTCTTGATAAGTGATAACACAGACATACAATATTTACTGAACATCAATAATCATTTAAATCGTGTTGGTTGCACTGGAATTAATTCCAACCCGGTTTTGTTTTTCATTCAGGAACGCATTCAAACCACGATCGATATTATTACACGACTGAGGTTGTTATTTTCACATAGGACGTTTTCATACCGACCAGGAGAGCAATCCAGACAAGTGGACCATTATTGTTATGAAATGTAAGTATAGATTCTAATCGACCAGGAAATTTTTAGTACAGGCTTGTTTTCACATGGTCCATCAGTTACAGTATTACATTACATATCGGCACCTCTGTTCCGCCTTGTTCTGGTCATGCAGATTTGTAGTAAGCTGGGCAAAGGAAAATCACTTATATAATAATGCATGCGTTTGGCAAATATATAGATCACAAACAGGAGGAGTTCGAATTTGTTTTCAGAACCTTGGTCGGCTGACGTTGGTAACTACCCAACCCTGGTGTGCAAAATTAGTAGCACCACTTCAACCGAATGTGATTGAAAAAGGATAAGAAAGGTGGCTCCCAGGAATCCATTTATCCATGACAGTGGTAATATGTATATTTAACTACAGCATCATAATATTGTCTCCCTGTCATTGAGATTTGTTGACGGTTTTTCTCTTTTGCGAAATAGGTTCATGTAGATATTTATAAATTCGAACCGCTGTCCGCTGTTAAACAAAGTGAGACGAAAACAGGATTGCTCGAACGAAACAGTTTTCCCATTGTCATAGTTTTTACCCAGATTGACTCCCTCTAAAGCCCTGTTTGGCATACTATACTGTCGGTGTTACTGGCACTATACTGTCGGTGTTACTGGCACTATACTGTCGGTGTTACTGGCACTAAGATGTGTACGATCAGATGCCATGAAAATCGATGGAAGAAGTGATAGAGAATATGGATGGTATCGAATTTTTCCCGAATACAGTCCTACAGTATGACAATTTATATATTTATTTAACTTATATTTCTCTCATTCCAGACTAATCGGCTGACCTGGGACATGGACAAATCACTTTTTGGAGCAATTGCGTTAGCATTCGCTATAGCAGCGTGCATTACGAACGGTTTCTTCCTTCTGGTATTATGGACAACAAAATACTTACAGACTGCCCAAAACTTCATATTTGTGTCTCTAATCGTCACTGATTTCGCGGTGGGTGTCGTTGCATTGCCACTGGACATTTTGTGGATTTTCTATATAACAGAATCAACTGAGAGTATCATTGAAGTTTTGCTTCGTAATGTTACCTCTCTCCTTTCGTTTGTGTCAATATGCCACCTACTTGCAGTGACAGTTGAAAGATACTGTGCAATAATTTACCCCTTGAAATACTCTACTTTGTTCAACAGAAAGAAAAAGGTGGCATGCGTGGTGATGGTGTGGCTTATAGCCGTTCCATATGAAACAGTTTCCTTGAATGATACTAAGTGGGGTTTCAACAACGAGGCAGTAAATGCCAGTGTGAACCAGACCGATGGATACTCACTGCCTTGCTGTGTGACAAAAATATTTGCACACTCGAGCATTATCCTCGTGTTTGTCATAATGCTTTTTCTGCACATTAGGATTTTCTGGGAAGCTGTGAAACAAATTCGTAAAATTCGCGCAACACAACCGGGAATGAGATGTGGGGTTCATAAGGAAGTGAAAGCTTTCTTAGTTGCAATGGTGGCAGTGTATTATTATGGGATGTCGTTTCTCCCTTCATCCGCATTGTATATCACAAGCTGTGAAGTTAATAACAACTCGGTATGGATTTGGTACTTCACAGATGCCTTAGCTATGTTAAATCCCGTTATTAATCCCATTATTTACGGTCTGGGATGTAGAGAAACACGACATGCCATATTCAAGAAACTGTATTTCCTGAAATGCGCAAGAAAAAATCAAATTACTAACAAAACCTGTGCAAAACAAATCAGAGAACATGGCGAAATACATCGCATATCGGTGTGAACATTTCACGATACATAGATGTGCATGTGTACGGATAAATCTATGAAACTTGAAATGTCCAAATTGAACTCCGAATTGATTGGATGACTTTTCGTAATATTTAGTTACACTGAACCAAGCCAACCAGTGCTCATAATATCTTCCCAAACCAGTATTTTGCATGCATGTTTAAACTGTTCAGTGTAAGCGATTTTACTTGTATAATAACCTTCTTGGTAGTGTAATGTTATATTTAGCTCGTTTAAATGCATTTAGTTAATGCTCGTCAGTTTGACAATATACTATATATCCAAAAGACCGGAGTTACGTTATGTCCTGACAAACTCCTATAGTATGAAAAATAATCGGGTATATTCGTTTTCAGATAAATCTTAGTCACCGATAAGATATGAACACGTAGTAGCTCTGCATTTAGTTGTCTGCATCCGTGCCTTATCCCAGTTTGGATAATATTACCGTATCCTCCCTCATCCCCCCCCCCCCCACCCCACCCCGAAAAACATCCCAGCTCATCTCCGAAACGATACACAGTGGAGAGATAACTCTCCGAAAACGATACACTGTGGAGAGATAACTCTCCGCGACGATTTTCAGCCCATTTGAAAAAGTCTGTGAGCAGAGAATCATGAATAAATTTAAAATGGCGGCCATGTCATATAAATGTGAAAAAGTGTGCTCTTTTTCATAAAAGCAAGGAATTTGGCATACATGTAGATGCACTTAGTGACCTGAGGAGCATTTCTAGATATGGTGCAAACGCAAACGTTTCTTAAGTACGCCAAAGAAGATATGGTGCCACCGCGAACGTTTCACAAGTAGGCCAAAGAAGATATGGTGCCACCGCGAACGTTTCACAAGTAGGCCAAAGAAGATATGGTGCCACCGCGAACGTTTCTCAAGTAGGCCAAAGAAAATTGCCTCCAGAACCATATTATCATCTAGAGCTCTACACCGTATTATCTGTCTGGCAATGTATTTTTGTCTGGCGATATATTTTTATGTCATTTGTCAGAATATTGATAGAAAGTCCAATATCAATGTTAGACAAGTCCACCCCCCACCAAACTTTCTGCGCTATCTCCGAAACGACAAAAAACGGAGAGATGAAACTCCTTGACTTCATAGTTTATCATATTGAGGTCATTTTGAGCCTATTTGCATAACTCCCCGAGCAGAGGATCATGGGGAAATTCAAGATGGCGGCCACGTCGGGTACATATTTCTTCACAATTTCTACTTTTCCGCGATGTAAAGTGGGCAAAAACTATTTTATTTCAAATCACATTAATTCTTACTAATTTATCATGCAGTTTTTCCGGAAAAATTGCATAAATAAAAAATTCGACCGAAAAATCAACCAAAGAATGCCGTTTTGAAAATGACGTCACTGTGACGTCATCAAAGCGGCCATCTTGGATTTGTTTTACATTTTCTGGTAGAGCTTGATCCAAGGGTATAGTGTGATAAGTTTCAGCTCCCTAGCTCAAGGAGTAAGAAAAATAATTAGGGGGACCATTTCGGCCCCTCCCCACAGGCCTGGACAGGTCCCAAAAATCTCAGGCATGGCGAATATTCCACAATAGCTGTATGGTATAATACCGACCATCTGTGATTTCCAAGATGGCCGCTATCTGAGCCTTATTTTGGCTCATATCTATTACAGTGATCACCCGCAATCTTCGAGGTTAATGTGGTGGCTCCACTATAGATTTGTGTATTCCAGGGAGGGCATTACCAGTCATTTCGAATTTGGAACTGGCTGCCAGAGGAATACATTTTGTCAAAATTTTATCAACCAATCAATAAAACTTTGAAACTTTCCATCAACACAAGTCTCTAATCTTAACCCACACTACCTGCCAGTATCAGATTATGCTCATAACATCGACATTTCCGATCCACATAATTACTAAATTATAATTATGCCGTAGGGGGGCTCCATTCATACCCTATACTCTTCAAAAGTGCAATATTTTTTCAGGGATACGCCTTCAGTAAACTATTACTATTCCTGATAATAGATAATATTGTGAATACATAATTTACACTCTTGATACAACATTAACAAACTGCACACAGCACTTCATCTGTACCGCCTTGAAGGAACACATCATGTGATTAAATACAATCGGAGAAACAGAAATGCATGCTCAGATAAAACTTATATTTGCAGATTTTTTTTTTGAAAAATTCCCAATATCGTGTAGACACCTTTTTCGTCATTTGCTTATTATTATCATCATCAATATTACTATTCTTATTTTTTAATTAAATGGAGATTACCGTCTTGTAAAACCGTAGCAATGTACAACAATTCTGCTTTAAAAATCAATTGTAACGCAGTAGTGTGGATAAATAATGCGAAGCTATGTGTGCCTAACTGGCCCAAAATGAGAATCTGGCGGGCATTTGCCTTCCCATGGGGCAGTTCGCGTGGCTTCATATCCAAAAATGTTTCCGATGCCTTCATCTCCCTTTGTGTCAGATTTCATGGTTTTATGGGTCCAATTCGATATAAAATCTGACATATTGACTGGATTAGTGAAAGAAAAGGGATATTTTCGTCCATTCTTCTTCCAAATGTTTGCTTTGCTATGGATAAAAGTAGGTAAAAACTATTTTATTTCATATCAGATTTTATTTATTAATTTATAAAGAAGTTTTTATAAAAAAAAAATCGAAAAATCGAAAAAAGTTATTCCAGGGAAATAACGACACAGTGACGCCTTGGATGTTTTTTTCTTTGTTTTTTTACAGTTTCTGGTAAAGCATGGCCAAATCGTATAGTTTAGCAAGTTTCATCACCCTAGCTCATTGTGGTATGTAATAGGGAGGGTCAAATACCGTTTCTTTCTCGGAATTTTCAGCTTTTCTGGAATGATCGAGTATTATCGGAGTTAGGTTGATTAAAATAGGATGGATCCTGGGTCTTTTACATAAGTATGGAATTTACCTTTATGGATTGTAAATAAAGGTAAAGTAAGAGTCCTATTTTATTGTTCACTAAAAGGCTGCCAGCCTGGCTCGAAGCACAGTGACATAATAATTTTTGTGAGCATGTTGCTATTCATGTTGCGATGGAGAATTGAACAAGAGAGAGTTTCTCAAATTTCGCTATGCATATCGCATGCTGGTAGCAAAATACGAATGTAGCGTACAACATCCATGGCGTGAGGTTTCAATAACTTCAGTAATTCCGCTTAACCCAGGGCTAGGGCATATGAACCCATGTATTTCAAGATTCTCATGGTGTCCATGTGAATAGATGCAATCAAAGCGTGACTGAGATACATCCTACTCTCGATAACGACTTATAGGAAGATCATATGGATTAGGAATACTGATCAGCGATACGGATTTGATATTTCTGGAACATCATGATGTCTTGCTGGCATCATTGAAAACTGTTGACCGCTTCTGTCTTGCAGGAGATTAGCCTAATTGTATGTATACTATGACTTAACCTTTCAGTTTGGTGCTAATGTAATTATATGAATTAGGTCTTTTGATTATGGACGCGGAAATTATTTAATGGACGACGGCTGAATATTGAATGACGGACTAGACGCTTGTATTCTCAAATAGGTCTGAGTAAGAAAAAACAAGTAAGGCGTTAGATAAGGTAAAAAAAAAATTTAGTCCTTAATAAAGAATCTTTTGCAAGCAAAATTGAGATCGATGAATCAATTTAGGCCGCATAATAGGCAATCTCTGATCAATCTGTTCGCGAATAGATCTATGTTTATCTGCAGTTTTGACGTGATGGTATAATTGTGGATCTAATGTCCAGTTGAGGCAGTCCTCCATGTTTCGTGACTGCTCTGGGACATATTCCGTTGTCAACAGAATGAATTCCACAAAGTGAAGGTCATGTCCACTAATGATCTGGTTGTTCCTCCCATCTTCCTGACATGGGCAACCGCAGTCTTGATGTTCATGCGTAAATGAACATGTACATGTGTTTTGTCTTTCGTAAAACATCTGCTGCCGAAATAACCGGCTGTCAATTCCAAGATGTTGATGTGTGCTAGTTTTTTCATAGATCTTCATAGCCCTCCCGTTTTCAAGTCGTTCCTTACCGCTCCTATTCAAGATCGGATACGTCCGTGTGTGTCATCATATCTAGACCACGGGTTATCAATCGCTTTGCCATTCCAAGCCTGAAGCTGAAGAATCCCCAACAAAGCTCAGTGTTGCAATACGGTGTTAGCATGAACACCTGTTCGAATGATTTATAGTTCCCGTACTTTGTGCATTTATAGTTTTCTGTAATGCGGTGCTAGTAGGACAGCCACAATAGACGATACTAAAGACAGTTATTCGTGTTCGGTTTATCATTGTTTGCCTTTGATTGTGTTGTTGTCTAGTTTGATCTGTGGAAGTGGCTCGAATCATGTCAAGGGAAGTCGAGTATATATTCTATGAACTCTGTTTCCTGTTTTGGGATCAAGACAGATTTTTCCCAATTGCTCATGAGACCCAACTGTGTCAACAACCAGATAGCTGAATTTGTATCCTTTATCAGAGCGGTCTGGCTCTAGTTCTGGAGAATCAGGTCTCTCAAATAAATAATTAGCTGAATTAACATTCTTCTGAGCAGGGCTATCACCCGTTTCATCACCTACTTACGACCTTCTTGTCCACGTGACACATGAAATGGAGTCCGAAATTAATATACGTGATGTTTACCCTACTATTCAGGCGAAGAAATTCTGACATAATTAGCACAGGTCGATCTTGACCATGTAATCTTTTGGTTGGATTAAATCGGATAGCATCATGCCTTTCATCTTGAACAACAAAATTGTATTTAAGTTGAGAATCGGCCTGAACCGACCATCTTTCTTAGGTTGAAGGAAAATTGTGCTTAGAAACCAATCTCGCAAGGGATGGTCTAGCTCTATTTCTTTCTGTCGCAACGTTTCCTCTGTTTCTAGGTTGATCCGATGTTTTTCTTGTCCCGTCCAGATTCATCCGTGTAGATTGTGTAGGAGTTGTATTCATCTGGATAGCGTGACCCTGATCAAAACGCAGACCAAACTGACGGGGATCTGAGATTGCCCAGATTTAGAGCTAACAATGATCAGTGTATGTTTGATACCGATATAATCGTTTGAATGTGGGGTGAGTGGTACTACATTTTGCAGCATATTTAAATAGGACGTACCTGTCTCTGGGACCTTGTCCCCTTCCTCTACCACGGAATGACCTTGACCCAGATCCAGAGGAACCACATCTATGGTATCAGCCATCTCGGTATTCGTTGGTAAATTTCTGGTCCTGTGGCGAGGAACCCCCCACCCCGCTTCCCACCCCAGTTGGCCTTTTCCCGGGACACGTTCATAAAGTTAGACCGCGGTTCGCAGTTCGCAGTTCGCAGTTCACTATTCGAGGGGACCAGCAATTATTTCCTCAGATATGGAAATCTGTATTTTTTTATTATGAATACTTTGAACTCCAAACTCTGTATAGCAAGAGAGACTGTCTTGCTCTATATCTTTGCATATTCATATCCCAAATCTGACGTCAGGGGCGGTGCTAGGGGCGCTGTTATGAGTCGCTGAATGACTGGTCCCGAATAACGAACTGCGAACCGCGGTCTAACTTTATGAACGTTCCCGGGACTGCCTGCCTGAAACACTAGAGAAAGCAGGAGAGTAGAGAGTTCTTTTTCAAGGTTCTCTTTAGTAATTTACGGCTCTAACTCTCTTTCGATAGAGTTGTTGCAGAGATAGCTTTACGATCCAAACTGCTAGCCCTGTTACCTCGAAATAAATCGTACATGCCAGGAGATTGCCTCATCCGGGCATAACTACTCCAAACCGGTTTTGGCCCGAAGCTAGAACTTCGGCAATCTTCGTGCATGCTCTGATATAGGAATTGAGACTGAGAGAGATAGGATGTTTATTCGGGTGGTGGAGGGACAATTTTAACGGGGGATATTTTAGCTATCTATCGCAGAATGTGTTGCTAGTCGGGACACATCGCTACGACAACTGGCGTCGAAGTCAAACAAATTTTTTTTTGCGGTTAAGATCCCATTTATGCCTGGAACATTGATAAAATTTCCCGGTAAACACACGCGGTATGGTATGGAAGCCGGCCATTTTTCCTTTGTTCGCGTTCCCCCAACCCCTGTTGTATTGGCCGGCTGTCCACGTTTAGATTGAAGGTTGAATTGTTTTACCGGGAGAAGGTCATCCTGACATATATGGGCTATTTTAGTAGACGATTCTGTATGAATTCTTTCACGGCGTGCGGGCTGTTGATTGCGGAATAGTTCAGAACAGGTTTTTCTTTGTCTGGCTGGTTGGCTCAGGCAATAGTAATTTGCACACATGCTTGTGTGGTGTCACGGTTATTCGTTTCGCCTTTCTTGGGAGATTCTGTTCATTTCAGTCCGGGCTATCAAATATTTTATGGTGTTTGGCCGGCTGGCATTTCTAGGAGATAGTGTGTTGGTCGTAGTCATTTAATGAACTTGGTGTCGCTGTATATACAGTATTGTTGCCCTGTGATGGACGCGCTATGCTATAAGTGAGGCCTACGCGAGGATAAATTCGGCACCATCTACAACACATAAGTTCGTGCGATTATAGCAATTGATCGTTTCGCCGCTCTTTGTTGGGAAATCAGTTCTGCCCAATGGGCCATTGCAATTTTAAAACGCACCCCCCCCCCTGTGGATGGTTTTCTAAATGTACCCCCCCGGGTAAATTCTTTTTTTTTGACCGACCCCCCTCCCCCCTAATATATTTCTGAGGCAAAGAATACCCTCCCCCCATAATAAAATTGTAGTCCACACCCCCCTCACTAATAATAACTCTTTTTGACCCCCCAATACATTTCACACAGACACCCCCCCCCCAAATAACTAAACCATCCACCCCGCCCATGAAATCAAATGAATCCTTTTAAAAGTACCCGGTGGATGGTTTTTAAAAATACCCCCCCCCCCCCAATATATTTACTTGTTTACCCCCCCCCAATATATTTCAGGGTTATGAAGAATACCCCCCCAATATATTTCAGGGTAATGGAGACCCCCCAATATATTTCAGGGTAATGAAGACCCCCCCAATATATTCCAGGGTAATGAAGACCCCCTCGCCAATATATTTCCGGGGTTGAATACCCCGCCCCCTTTATTTTCAAGGTTTTAGGCTTTTATTTCCAGTTATAATATTTGGTGGGTGGATACATATTGAGGAGACGATGTGTCTTTACCACATTGATCCAATACTGCAGTTGCCATGGCAACCAAATTGTGATTTCATTTTGTGCGAACTGTCATTTTCGTGTCTGGTATATGGACCTATTGGACTGATACATGTAGTCTTCAAACTTGGACATGGTGAGTGGATATTATTTCAGCTCTGAATAGGAGAAAAGATGCCAGGAAAACAGCCTGAAGAAGTTTCTTTGCCATTTGAATTCATGATGAATAAACGCCTCTTAAGTTACTGCAGGGAAACCAGTGGTTTGATATGTCAGTGACCTTAACCGAATATTAAAACTTTAGCAATCGTTAATCAGTGCTTGGTTGATTTGGATTCCATTGAATTTATTGGTCTTTGAAATTTTGCCTTAAAATCTAGGTTAGATAGCAATTTGTGATAGATGAAATGAGAATTTAGATTCCACCGTAAAGATTTGTTCTGTCTGTCACACTTAAATCTAAATTCTAAACAATTGAAATAACAGCATACACATGTACATGTATCATTGTATGATTGAAAAAATTACACTAGGTATAGCTGGATAATTTTCCGCAAACTGTGCCATAGAGGAGACTGGCAACCATAATCTGCAGCATCAAACAAGAGATTATAAATGCATTGAGATAATAATAGGAAATGTGTAAACAGTAAACACTGGATTACCAAAATATTGCTGATACTTTATTAGCATACACAGGTGATCATACATGTATAACTCTCATCAATTTTCCACTTTCTTGGAAAAGGGTTCTCTAATGACCGCTATGGTAAGTACATGTAATATCTACAGACATACATTTTCTGTACAAACTTGAGCCTAAGGCTTTGAAGGGGGACTGCTCTTTTAAATATACTTCGGAAATAGTTGAAAAATGTTACTATTCAGAGGAAATTAATGTCTCAAACGACTGCTTTGGTCTTTCATGCTCCATATAAGCATGGAATTGTCAAGACCATCATAATGATATGCCACCAGGAATCAACCTCTGTTCAACTTAATTGAGAGCTAGCTCAACCAAAAATACCAGTTAAAAAGGCAGCGCAAAAATGCCAACAGCTTTCATTCTAATTGTTCAAAAATGTTTGAAAAATAGAAACTCACAACTGATGTGTTAAAATAATTTAACATTGTTCATTGTCAGGCAACACATGACTACTAGAAACTTTGGAGAAGAGTAAATAATTCATACGTACACCATTAATATCAGTTGGCGAGAAAATATGCCCATTGATAGAAATAATATTAGCAAATTACCTATATACAGCAACTACATTACAAACGTCTGGTCCGTCATCCATAATTCAGCCGTCGTCCATTAGAGAATATCCGCGTCCATGATCCAAAGACCTATTTCATATTCCATATAACAGTATTAGCACCAAATCACATGTTGACATGCACGATATATTCCCTATTTAATCAGCAACTCCAAAAGAGTTGCCACTTTCCTATTATTTGTCATGGCCATTCCATAAAATCAGATGTATTCCACTGATTGAACTCAGTTCGTACATAGATAGATCATTTATCAAAATGTGTCGCATTTATACATGTATTTTACACCAGTTTCTAATTCTCTGACTGCATTAGACCCTAATTATACTTCATTTAGGCCTACAACACAGGTAAAAGAGTATTATACATATGCCATGATTATTCAAAGAGGGGATATGAGGGCATTTGTACGAGGGTAGTATCCTGAGATATGAGTGTGGGATTTGAGTAAACAGATACTTGACCTACTTCAGGTCATGTCCACTGATTAATATCTAGTTGACCGTAATATGGAGTGGCTTGACATCTGTTAGCCACCCAGCCAGCCAACAGGGGCTTAAGCTATCAGTTTGTTGACATTTGACCACTCTTAGAGAAATTGGTCTCAGCAGGACACACATTTTATTACCTTTTAAATACTGGTCTTGGTTACATGTATGTACTGCATGGGTGAAATAATTCCAGCCTAGGATTACTGGGTTCTTTAATCTCCTGCAATTATTTCTGTCAGCGATTTTGACCAGATGCATGCACATTGGGCACAGAATAGCACAGCACAGCAGGAAGATCTTCGCTGATTTTCCAATTATTGTTCAAGAGGTCTCTTGAAAATACAGTGTTTTCATTTTATTAGGATGGGGAAAATGACAGCAGATAATTGCAGATAAAATATTGACCATTATTCAGTTAGGTTTGGGCAGCCACATTAGTGAAATTACCATACATCATATTTCACTGAATGGAAATGCTGGGGCTCTATTTTCGCACCTTTCCAAGACAATGCAAAATTAGCTTGAAATAGCCCACAGGACTGGGACAAAAGTTAACAAGAGCCCAAGGGGCTTCAATATATGCTCGTATATATGGAATTACATTGGTCCAAATTGCAAGGTTGTTTATTAGCCTTTGATTCCAATTGGTAGCTAGCAATCCAGAGAAAGGTCTACGATTTTGTGCTTCTGAGAATGTAACATATATCAGATCTTATATTGAATGATCAATTAAAATGGACTTAACTCTTGGTAACTAGTTGACCTTGAAACAAGAGCCGAGCGCTCACATATCCCACACTGAAATCGACAGTAGTCAAACACAAGAAAATAGTAGTTTTCCTGCAAATGGATTCCTTTCAGGACTGAGAGAATTTTTCATGAAGGTTGAAGAAAGTGATGAAGTAAACCTTTGTCCTTGAGTTAATAAACAGGTATGAAGCTCATAAAGGACCCCTCTGCCCGTTAAATTGATAAATGTATGGTTTCTATTTCACAAACGTTTAACTAAATGTAGCTGTTTCAAACATGGGAGACAACTCCACAGAACAAATGCCATATACATGTAGGGAGAGAACTCTGAATATTCCAACCTAACACATATAGTCAGCTAAACTTGATTCAGTTTTGGGTGACTGTGACCTTGACCTTTGACAAATTGATCTCAAAATGTATGGCTACTCTTTGCCATGCTAGTAAGGTATACTCAAAGTTCGGTACCATTCCATACCTTGAAACTAGAGATATCGCATGGACAACAAATGTTAATGGATGAATGGACAGAACGCAACATCGCATTTCACGACCTCGTTTTCGACAGGCATATGTAAATGTTACTTTTAATGATTTCTTGATTTTGGGGTCACAGTGACCTTAACCTTTGACCCACATTTTGGTATGTAACACATCATGTCCCTCTAATGTATCCACGGGCAGAAAAAAAAAGTTATTTTCAATGATTTCCTGATTTTGGGTTCACAGTGACCTTGACCTTTGACCTCGACCTAAATTTGATACACGACACATCGTCTTCCCTCAATGTATCAATGGAGACAAAAAATCATGATTTTGATGAATTTCATAATTTCGGGGGCCACAGTGACCTTGACGTTCGGCCTTGACCTACATTTTGGTACGTGACACAGCATGTCCCCCTAATGTATCTACTGACACAATTTTTTTTTTTTAAAGATTTCTTGATTCTGGGGTCACAGTGACCTTGACTATTGACCTTGACCTAAATTTTGGTACAAGGCGAACCGCGATCCCATAATTTATCAATGGACACGATTTCACGATTTTGGGGTCACGGTGACCTTGACCTTTTTGTATGTGACACATCGTGTCTCCCTAATGTATCTTGGTAGACATTTTTAATGATTTCCTGATTTTTCGGTCACACGTACTGACCTTTGACCTCGACCTACATTCGGTATGCAACACATCGTTCACTCCTAGGGCATCCACTCACCAAAAATTAGAACTGTAGATGGAAAACTATCAATGATCAATGATTTCCGGATTTTAGGCAAGTGACCTTTCACCTGGGAACCGCGACCTCAATTTTGGTACGCGACACATCGTCTCCCCATAGGGTATCCACTCACCAAAAATTGGAACTGTGGATAGAAAACTGTCCCAGATATATAGACCGGACACTAGTAACGGGCAGACTGACGGAAACTGCCATCACATAATACGTCCGCCTTTTGGCGGGCATATCAAAATGGATCATTTGACCGAAAAAATATCTTTCTCCAGCAGCTCCAGCTGGAAGCTGATTGGGGATCCTGAATTCAGTGAACAAGCAAGCCAAAGCAATGGTACTACTTTTTGAGGAGCCACAGTGACCTTGACGTTCGGCCTTGGCCTACATTTTGATACGTGACACATCATGTCCCCCTAATGTATCAACTGACACATTTTTATTTTATTTTAAAGATTTCTTGATTCTGGGGTCACAGTGACCTTGATTATTGACCTAAATTTTGGTACATGACGAACCGTGACCCCGTAATTTATCAATGGACACAAACAACCATGATTTTTAACGATTTTTGGGTCACAGTGACCTTGACCTTTCACCCTGACCTACATTTTGGTATGTGACACATCGTGTCTCCCTAATGTATCTACTACTGACACAAAAAATGTTATTTTTAATAATTTCCTGATTTTGGGGTCACAGTGACCTTTTCCTTCGACCTTGACCTAATTTTTGGTATGCAGCACTTCATTTCCCCCAAGCCCTATTGAATCCACTCACAAAAATAGCGATTTTGAATGATTTCCTGATTTTTCAGTCACACTGACCTTTGACCTTGATTCTGGGGTAACAGGATTATTGACCTGAATCTAATATTTGGTACATGACAAAACGGCTTCCCGTAATTTCTCAATGGACTAAAAAAATCATGATTTTTAACAATTTCACACTTTTGATGTCACAGTGACCTTGACCTTTGACCTGAACCTACATTTTCGTAGATGACACATCGAGTCCCCCTAATGTACCTACTGACACAAAAAATGTTATTTTAATAATTTCTTGATTTTGAGGTCACAGTGACCTTTGACCTTCGATCTTGACCTAATTTTTTGTATGCGACACTTCATTTACCCCATATTGAACCCACTCACAAAAAATTAGAAATTTTTAATGATTTCCTGATTTTTCGGTTACACTGACCTTTGACCTCTGACCTCGACCTACATTCGGTATGCAACACATCGTTCCCTCCTAGGGCATCCACCAAAAATTAGAACTGTAGATGGAAAACTGTCAATGATCAATGATTTCCTGATTTTGGCCAAGTGACCTTTGACCTCTGACCTAGCGTATCCAATCACAAAAAAAATGCAACTGTGGATAGAAAACATTCACAGATATAGACCGCACACGAACACTTCAGTGATTTCCTGTTTTTCATGCCAGTGACCTTTGACCTCTGACCTCGACCTTCATTTTGGTATGCGAGACATCTCCCCGTAGGGTATCCACTCACCAAAAATTGGAACTGTGGATAGAAAACTGTCCAAGATATAGACCGGACACGAGGAACGGACAGACGGACGGAAACCGCCATCACATAATACGTCAAACTTTTGGCAGGCGTATAAAAATGGATCATTTGACCAAAACAATATCTTTCTCCAGCAGCTAGAAGCTGATTGGGGATCCTGAATTCAGTGAACAAGCAAGCCAAAGCAATGGTACTACTTTCTGAGGGTGAAAATTACTAATGCAGTAAACAGGTCCCTGGGTTGACTTGCACTACAGAGCCTCAATTAGATGGTAGAGCACTACTGATAAAGGGTCCTCCTATCGTATGGCCCAAAAGGGCCTCAACTCGTTCTAATAGACAAATAACTACATATGTAGTGTATACATGTGGTAGCAACAACCCCTAAGCCAGACAGTTTCAGTCTGTATATTGGTACTCAATGAATGGAAAATGCAGATTTGGTTGAATGCAGTCTAAGATGAGCAGATATTTTTTGGGGGTCATTTAGAAAGTGATTGTATAACATTATTTTCGTTATTTTGGGATTACACTCTCTTAATATAGCACAGATACTAGTGCTGAACATTTGGCTGACCCCATGCAGGATCGAAACCAGCAACCACCAAAATAAGGTACCTGATCACCAGCACAGCATGTCGGCGATCTTAACCCACTGGACCAACCACTAGCATACATCTACATGTAGTATATTCTATAGCATATTTCAGGCGAGCTCATATTAATAGCCTTGCTACATGTACCATATCTACGTTCACTTTCTTTTAATACCACAGTTGTAATTAAGATTGAGCACAAATTATATTGGGCAATTGGCTTTATAGGCTACACGGGAGTCACTACTCAAGAAAATAACAATACCAATCAGTATACAACAGTGGAGAGATGTTGAAATGGATAGATTAGTCAAACTTATCTCTTTGATACTTTGGTAATTTATCAGGTGTCATGAAAAGATTGAGCAAATATAATTCCTTACATGCTATCTATATCCATGCATGGTGATATTGAATACAGGGAGGATATAGTCAGAGCTTCTGATTAGCACTATGATTGAGTATGGGGTGATCGCTAACTGTGTAGCAGAAATTCTGTGCAGAAAGGACGTGTGTGGGTAGGGTGCAGGATCAAAACCCAGAAGTCACTTGTTGAGATCTCAGAATGATTTAGCTCTGTCCCACAGATTGAATTGTATATTCACCATAGAGATGGATTATATGTATAATGTATTGACTAAGGCAGGCAATCTATTGCTTTATTTCATTAATTCCAATTTATGTCCTACATGTATAATGCGCTATATTCATTCAAAAATCAGACAAAATGTTGCATTTTGCTTTGTTCCATTCAAAAATATTAAATATATAATCTAAATTAGGTTTTGTATACAGAATCATCAACCAAAATCTTCAATAACGCGTTTCTTTATTCGGTTTAAGAATATAAATTGAATTATTTTAGGCCATATATTCTCAAAATTATTGAATATTTATGTGACCAATTATTGAATGGTTTTTCTCATCATTCAATATATTATAATGTGCTCAGATTCGACCAGTCAATCAAAGCAGACGAGAAACAAACTGCTAACAACAGGGACATTCTCAAACTCAATATATAATCGCTGACACAGTGGCCAGGTTAAAAGCATGACCCATTTCTCATTTTACCCAAATACTTCATACATCCTGGGTTTATAGAGGAATACATAGAGAAGGTGGACCTTGTAGCTTGGGGTTATATATAAATACATATCATTTGGACCATGGGGCCTACTACAGCTGACTAGGCACCATGTTTAGACGATTTTGGAAAATTCTGCACTTGAAGGCCAAATTAGTTGGGTAACCCAGTTTTGTACCTCCCCCATTCATTTAACGGCACAATGTACATTTAGGCTGCATGAATGCTAAATATTGCATGTACATCTTTGGCAATAACAGGGCAATTTGTAAATAACAATTAAGGTACATGTAATTTACTACAGCCATATTCTGTACATGTGCTATTACATCCTCAAGTTTAATATTACATGTATAAAATTATCTCTGATATCCTATAAAATGAATCAAAGTTAAGCAGGGATGCATGCTTGAGGTCCTTTTGTTTAAGGTCTCTATAATGGAGTCACAACTTGGAATGAACTTCCGCCCCCTGTACCTTTTCGATCTTTGATATATGTTGGCATTTGTGGAAAGTTGATGCTGGGTCGACATCGGGCCTTACAGACTAGTCTTTTGTGTTAAATGACGTCATTTTCATCTGACGACGATACAGTGTACGAGTTGTCACAGCGAAACAGCTCACCAATTACCAATATATGAATTGTCAGAGCATTTCCACCATAGCTCTCTAGATTTGTATCTAATACCGCTTATGCCAGTGCTAGGGGCCGTGTGGTCATATCATCCAAGTTGCCACATGAACAGGTACAATAAAAGCGTACCTGAGATACAACACATCACGAATCGTTAGATAATTGGTATTTGCTTTAAAATAGGTTTTAACCGGAAGACTATACTGTGAAGTCATGCGACTCTGTCAGCATGTCGGCACCTCTTCCCACTTCCCTTATATGTGTTGTAATTCAGAGCATACTATGTTTGTCAATGACAAAGACAGGTTTAGATTTCTCCATCCATGCAAATCAAAGGACTTGAGGGACCACAACATATAATTACATGTAGCTCTAATTATAAGATTAACTTTATTTACATTAATGGTACCAAACAGAACCCTTACAGAACTGACAGATTTTCATCTAGCACAATCCATCCCCATGTTACGAGGAAATGATAATGGTTCAGACGATTATCTGTATGGCACACAAACAAATCTACCAGGACTTCCTCCAAGGCTGTTACCTGTATATATGCACACATATCAATGGTATCCAAAACCATCCATCTCTTCCATTTACAGCTATTTTTATGTTGCCGAGGTTTAATTGATAAAGATCCTAGTGATACTAGTCCAGGTTAGCTCTTAATATTTATTGTCAACAACAGTCTACCAACTTTATCTGAAAATGACAGGGCTTATCAAAACTAATTATATAACCAGATTGACATCACTAGCTTACTAAATCATGAATGTGTGTTGGCTGATATCACATCATATATTGTGTACTGCACATATTGAGCTGTCTGTAACTTTGTTCACTGTAATACCTATCCATATTCAGGGTTGCTTTTCTTACTGATAAAGATCCATCTGGAAAATTCTGAGATACATGTAATAAGGAACCTGCAAGGTACACCCCCTTCTCACTTACATACATCCTTGTGGGTGTTACTGAATATCTCAACCAATTTCCCAGCTCATTTTTTGAATGAAACAGTTGGTGAATACATGTACATTACAAAGTGTTTCTTCTAGACAATTGAATATAATCAAGCTTTCTACAAAAACTGAAAAACAGATCCATAATTTGTGCTGTTCTTCTGTGAACTTTCATGTAAGTCTCAAATTGACAGTTTGCATAATTTGGCATCATTCATTCAAAGATAAGGTTGATAACCAGGAGCAGGAGGTCAGAATCGGAGATCTGTTGCATTCACTCAGTCAGGTGAGATTTCACTACTACATGTACATTTCATCTGGACATTTGTCACTATATGTTGGTGGATATAAATTGGGCAAATCCGTCATGTAAGACACATACAATAGGTGACTACATGTGGGGAACCATTCAACCAAGGAGTGAAAAGGGTCAAGTATATTGCATGCAAAGTATTGCCGATTGAAGTTGTCTTAAATGACAGGTCTGCCGATATTTGTTATCAATGGAAAGATATCTTCATATGTATAACTATTATTATCAGATTCAATTATGAATAAATTATTCTAAACATTGACGCTTTCCATCCAACATTAGATCAGTCATCGATCTAAGTTCAAGATACAATTGAGCTTAGAAATTCCTTTATTTAAAGACTATTTATCTCGATGCAATATTATAAGTATTGTTATCTATTATGCAAATGTAATAAGCAATCCTAACTTCAGTCTATTTCTTATATCCATGATTTTATAATATTGCTACTGTTGGATAATTTGTTGCAAACCTAATAAGCAATCCTAAATTCGGTCTATTTCTTATATCCATCATTTTATACTGTTGTTGCTGTTGTACTTATTATTTCCATCCTTGATAGTAAACGATTTTACAGTACCTAAGAAATTGTGCATCTCTGCACAGGTCATACAAGTGCTCATGCATGCTCTATTTGATGTAAATCTTTTGACAAATATTGCGTGCCAAAGCTTTCTCTAATTTTAGAAATTGAGTAGACGAAATTGTTTTGTCAAGAAAAACCCCTGACCGGATGTTTAAAATATACCGTATAAAGTTGAAATTGTGAGAATTGAACATTAAAACTGAATTCAAATGTAATGAAATTTACAGTTGAAATTTAACAGTGTTGTGAAGTCAAAATAATATAAAGTTCAACTTAAAATTCAAATTACATTCAAACTGAAATTTATGTTAAATTAATGATTAAGTTCCAAATCATGGCTTGCAGTCTGATAATTTGCGGGCATGTCAATTATCAGTGTTATCCTCATTGTAGAATATTAATCCATGGCATGGAATGATTGTAACACAAAATGATGAAACGGTGACCTGCTTATTTCTCTGTATCCTATATGGTTGAAAGATTATCTATGTACAGAGCAGTAATTCCTGTAATTCAATCACAGGAATTAAGGGCCACATTCGAAGTTTGTACCTAAAAACTTTGTTTATATATCCAGCATTTCTCCTGCATTATCTTCCAAGATTTTGTACACAGGTTCCCATTTGGGTCTGGAAGAGCAAGATATATAGTCGGAGTCGAAAATTAAATATGACCAGCAGGCGGCCATCTTGGACTTGCCCATGAAACTTTATCGTGATTTCTGAGGAAGTACTGCATGGATCTTTCTCAAATTTGGTACCCATGCAGGTTTCCCTTGGGATCTAGTTGTGCAAGATATCTTTTCTGGTCCGATTTGAAAATCCAATATGGCCACCAGGCGGCCATCTTGGTTTTCCCCATGAAACTTTATCGTGATTTCTCAGGAAGTACTGCATGGATCTTTCTCAAATTCGGTAAACAGGTTCCCCTCGGGGCCTAGTTGTGCAAAATATCTTTTTCGGTCCAATTCCAAAATACATGGCGGCCATCTTGAATTTCTCCTTGAAACATTGTTATCGTGAATTCCCAGGAACTACTTTATGGATCTTTCTGAAATTTGGTACACAGGTCCCATATGGATACCTTTTTTGGTCCGATTCGAAATTCCAAGTTACGCTTCAAATTAATATGGTTTTCCCCGAGTTGTGACGTTGCATCACAAGTGTCGGCGGATCAAACGGTGGGGCATACTCGATATATTGAGTATAGAGAATATCCATACCTTCACCTTCTATATCAAGGAGTTCAAATGATTACGAATTAAAATATATTTTTTCAAATTTTAAATCAGTTTACTTTAGTCCATGCCGTTGCAAGTGAACAGCCCCACCGTTTCGTCTGCCGACGGGGCGGCTACATAAAGGGATGTCACTCTTGTGACGCAATGTCACAACTCGACAACTGTAGACTACTGCGTGTTTTGATTCAAGGGAGATAATCAGGATTCAGACACTTTCAAAGTTTCAACATTATATTGCACGGACCGGATCCCTTCAGTATTAAGTTGTTTATAGTCTTACTATTTTCGAGCATGGTATCTTGAAAGAGATATCTCAATCTAGCCCAGTAAACACAACAGAATTAGCACGTTCCTAATTATAAAATCTTAGGTATGTTTCATAGCTCGTGCCAAAGTGTCAAAGAGATTTGTCTTCGCTTCCAGTACCCAATGATGACACGTGCATCAAGTACAGTTTCTAGAAGTCTTGAAACTCCTGAAACTTACAAAGATATATTTTGGTGTTTTCCAGTGTCCCTTTTTCGATCTTTTTCGCTCAAATTCAGAATTCTGCAAACAAAATTACAAATCAATCATTTGTTCTTAGTAACAATGGACAACAAGATCCTCTTGTCATTAAATATTCTATTGAATATGATCACCAACAACTTTCTGCTACTATCTTTTCAAATAAAAATATTTATCACGTTGTTGCCGATCTTGAAACACCTGTCAACATAATCCCAGCTTAACAGCATGCAGTAAAGCTTGGGTGGGTTATATATTCCAACAATGTTATGTCTTATTGTCATTTGAAATACCATTTTAATTGAACGCAACTGTTTAACTATTTCATAATTATCCCAAGTTTACTTTTTTACTGATTAGGGAACAATAGATCTAGGCCACCATCATGGCGGTTGTCCTACCACTGCGTTTTCAGGGACGCGCTTCTTAATTCGGAATTCATAACTCCCCTCATTTTTACTCCCAAAATGCACTTCAGGTGATTCACTTAATGGAGCATTTACCGTTCTGAATCATGAAAGACTGTTCAGTGGGATGTCTAAATGTGACGGGATTGTGGTCACCCTAAAACAGTGATAAACTGCATAAATCACAGCAAGCTAAAACTTCAAACATGTATATGTTAGCTAGGTTACCTTGATATAAAGTATATTAATGCAAAACTGGTGAATATTTTATTTAAAAAATGATTAAATGATTCGGTATACACAAAATCTCAGTTCTGACACAATATACATGTACCTTTAAACAGACTTTAGTGATACATGTGCATGATACATGAGCTCTCCTCATTTGTTTGGGACAATTTCCAAAATAACAAGTTCTGGATCATCAAGATGTACATGTACCTCACAATTCCCATAGTTTAATAATGATGGATAATTATCAAAACTGCCTATTTTCCTGAAAATCACGAGAAACAGGACGGTGGTCCTTAAATTGTAACTTTGAAGAAAATTTCATCAAAAGTGAGTGCTTGTCTACCAAAAATGGGTGAAGTTCAAAAATGTTTTAAAGCTTTTTTTACATGTAGATATATGCATATTCACCAGATTTGCATTATCATTATGAAGACAACCTGGAGGATATGTGTGCAAAGCTTAAATTTTCAGCTTGCTGTGATTTGTTATTGATACTTCTATGGGGGTGATAATCTTGTGGCAACAGCCCATTTCACACAGGCTCAGGCTATACATTTAGAACAAGGGTACACATGTAGATGTAGACAATTGGGGGAAAATGAAACTCAGACCGGATTTCATGAATAGAACAAAACCATGCCATTGAATTAAAGCTTTCTGTATAATCTGAGATGTTACCTTCTAAATTTAATTCACATGGATAGCCAATACTTGGGCAGAGTTGATACATGCAGGTGGCCAGATAAAATTTGTTATGGCTTCTCCAGCAGCTTATCTGCTGCAAACATTTGGGTCACAACACAGTGGGGGCCTATGTGTACATGTTCTGTCCTTCAGGGTCAATGTGATCTTTTCTGGACTCCAAAGAGTCCTATATAGAATATTAACTGACCATGTACATGTAGCCTGATGGTCAGCTCTGTCTCATATGAGGCAGAGTAAATTCTTACCAGGAAAGTTTAACAATTGAGAACTCCGTACTGATCATGGAGCTATATCATAGTATAATTTGTAATCTTCGTGAATAATTATTTGATACACTCTCAAAGTTTGAATCTTATGAACACTTTCAGTTAACTAAATTTAATACTAGCTTTATGGGTCACGGTGGGAGGAAAACTGTAATTCTGGTTTTTCTAAATTCTAAATACACATTGTTAGTGTAATTTAGTTCTGAAAAAGGTTCTGTCAAGTACATGTACATGTAGCAGGGCCATTCTGTACACATAGGTTAACCAACACCAACTTACATGTATTTCATTTGATTATTGTTATATTGCATGTATACCGAAAAGTTAAAAATGTATCAATTGACAGATTTCACATTAGGCAATATTTTTCCTCAAACCCTACATTTAGTGAATTCTTTAGGAATGATTTTCTTAATTGCTGGGTAAACTTCTCACTTTTCTTGTAGTCTGAATTACAATGTGATAAAATATATTATACGCTGTTTTTCAGCGTTTGAAGTGTTCCAAAATATGGATATTGTGTGGAATTATGGTTTAAAGTTGAACCATGGTCATATCAGTGTATAGCCGAGCCAAATTATGGTGACAATGCCATATCCAGATAAATTTCATTAAGGTGCGCAATTGGCTTATATTCTCTCGCATCTATTTAGAATCTAATTAGCAAAGTTGCTAATTTGCAGATATTTTGTAGGATACTTTGCTATTTAGAACGAGATGCTAATTATACAATATATTCTGTTTCTCCCCGAACAAATCCACCGACCGCAATATACCCCCTGCATCGATTCAACTGAACGTAAATATTGAATGAGAATTCATCCCACTACCAGATTATGCAGCAGAGTAAACTTGCTGACGGAATGATCGACACTGTTCGAGTATCCTCCCTCACACGAGATACACCCGTTCGGAACTCCCGAGCGGAAATCTACGAAGGGGACATCTCAAACCGGAGATCCCCGAGAAGTTGCGAATGGAGGTACACCGACTGATTCGTGAGAATATCGTTCGACTTGTCCGTGACGTCATTGACAAGTTATACCCCAATGAGGTCGCCGATACTTATTAAAGCGGATAACGCTCATCTTCCATGGACCAAAGTCAACATAACCTGTGACGTACAATGTAACATGACGTAAAACGCTGAATATCTCTTTCCTTAACATGTCATCGCGAGAAAGCTTCACGCGAGCACATTCCATTCTTCTCAGTTTGCTCATGCCGAGAATGTCGGCGTTTTCCTTTTCGAAATACACGAATGGTTTGCATAAAATGTAGACTATATACATATGTGCGATGCTGGGACTTGGAGCTCTTGTTCCCCAGAAAGAAACAATATATTGTCTAATTAGCACTTTGATAATCTCATCCAAATTGCATAGATTCGCACTTCAGGGAGAGTTAATATATTGTCTATTTAGCGTAGATTCGCAAATCTGTTTTACCTCGTCGAGATTGCAGAGAAGACAATATATTGTATAATTAGCAATTTGATAATCTCATCTAAATTGCATAGATTCGCACTTCGGGGAAAGTTCATATATTGTATATTTAGCGTAGATTCGCAAATCTGTTTTACCTCGTCGAGATTGCAGAGAAGACAATATATTGTCTAATTAGCACTTTGATAATCGCATCTAAAGTGCATCGATTCGCACCTCCTGCATACTTAATATATTGTCTATTTAGCGTAGATTCGCAGATTCAATTTCACACGCCGGCTTCACAATATATTGTCTAAATAGCACTGTGGGGAAAGTGAATAATATATTGTATATTTAGCGTAGATTCGCAAATCTGTTTTTAGATTCGCAGATTCAATTTCACACGCCGGCTTCACAATATATTGTCTAAATAGCACTGTGGGGAGTAGTATACAATGAGTAAAACGGAAGGCTAGCGCGTCACTGCGCATGCGCGAAGTGAATTTTTGGGTTGCCATAGGGGGGGTTCGCATACGTGAGTTAATTTTTTTTTAATGTGAGTGGGTGGGTTTAAAATGGCGGCCGTTTGACGTCCGCCATTTTGAACCCACCCACTCACTCGGTTGCACTGATTGACCTGGGATGTGAGTGGGTGGGTTTAAAATGGCGGACTTTCTTTGTCCGCCATTTTGAACCCACCCACTCACGGGGGTGATTGAGTGCTATGTGAGTGGGTGGGTTTAAAATGGCGGCCGTTTGACGTCCGCCATTTTGAACCCACCCACTCACTCGGTTGCACTGATTGACCTGGGATGTGAGTGGGTGGGTTTAAAATGGCGGACTTTCTGGGTCCGCCATGGGAAAACGTATAAAAGCAGTCGATTTTTAGGGCAAGGGGTGTATTCAATTGCACTACTTTGTCGAGCACTCTGACTTACCTGACCTGACCAGCCAGCCTGCCTGTTTCACCTCTAGTCTGCTTCACCTCTAGCCAGCCAGCCAGTCAGCCAGCCAGTCATCCAGTCAGCTTGCCTGTGTTGTATGGTTTGTGAACCTTTTACTTTTGCTTAGTGTTCATTTTTTTCCTTTTTTTAATAGTCAAATAGCTCCAAAAACGTCTATTTCCATTCTTGCGCATGCGCAGAATGCTTATAGTTCAACCTACACCAGTTCATCAGATGCTCCTTCACGTTACCTTCAATTTGATACCTCACTCGACCCGATTGGTCCATTAGGGACGCCTCTAACTCCAAAAAGGCTATTTTTCAAGATTGATATTTTTGATATCATCTTCGCGCATGCGCACAATTACCCTAATTCAAGCCCATACCCAGTCTATCAGATGCTCCTTCACGTCACCTTCAATTTAATACCTCACTCGACCCGATTGGTTCATTAGGGACGCCTCTAACTCCAAAAAAAAGGCTATTTTCATAGCCTTTGGACTTCGCGCATGCGCAGAAAAATCAAAATAGCCTTTATTGGAGTTAGGGCAGCCCCTTGTGGTGCAATCGGGTCGAGTGAGGTATCATTGTGAAGCATTTCACGTCAGCTTCCATTAGATACCTCACTCGACCCACTACCTCTAAAATAAAAAATCTTCATTCACCGGATGTTGATAATTATCTTCAAAATAATCTTTTTTTTGAGGTTAGAGGCGTCCCTAATGGTCCAATCGTGTCGAGTGAAGTATCATTGTGAAGCATTTCACGTCAGCTTCAATATGATACCTGACTCGACCCTCTACCTGAAAATAAAATTTTGTTGACTTGACGTATGAAGATTTTTGTTTTCAAAAAAATTTTTTTGAAAAAAATTTTTTTTGGGGAAAAAGGATGATGGGCATTCTGGTGTTAGTTGGTGTGCTTAGGAAAGAAGTTTTCTCTTCCGGCAAGATGGGTTGGCCCTGAAAAGGGCCGTTGATAGCGTGATACGACACACTTTAGGCGCGGAATATTCGCTTCACGCCTCATTCATGTTTTCTGCATATCGGACATTTTATTTTGAAATGGGACTCGCCGGCATCAATGCATCGACACATCGCACCTTGACACGTCAGGGTTACCCAGCAATCCTTGCATAGGCAAAGATGTCCACAAGGTAACACGGCATACCAACTTTCCTCCTCCGCACAGATACTGCATTGTGTTTTTTTCTCCTCGACACGGCGTTCTTTCTTGAGTATGGTAATTTGCGCTTCCATTCCATTCAAGGTTGTTTCCATCCCATCCAGCCCTCTCTGCATGACCATAATCTGTTCATTGAGTTGGATTATCTCGACTTGGTGGCGACAGGGTTGTGGTGTTTCTACCGCTGAAATTGTGGGAGTTTCGGCAATGGTAGGAGGTCCGGCTGTAGGGTGTTCAGTCCTTATACTTTCAGTGTAGACAGGCGGTGTCATCGTGGTTGTTGTGGGCGGTCTATTAGAATTTAGCCAGGGCAGCTCGTCTTGTTCGCCACTTTCCGTCACATCACTGTCGTTTTCTTCCATTCTGTGTATGTCTTGGTCCTGTTGTTCACTCAGTCTTCGCAGCCGGCTACTTTCTTCTGTTCTTACTTCTTCCTGCAATTGTTGTGCGAGTGCTTCGGTACTGTTGATTAACGTGGATTCATCTTCAAGTACTCGTTGAAAAATGGAGATGATCGTCAATTGACTTCCATCTTCTTCTTCTTCTTCATGGGCAACGATTTCTCTGAGTTCTTCTGTCTGAGCAATTCTCGGGTCTCGAGTCGGATGATGTGTAAACAGAGGGGCGCGTCGTCTTCGAAAACTCATGATGGTGTATTGGTGAATACATATCAAAATTATAGGCTTTTTATAGTCTAGTGGGCAGGTGAGTACAAAATGGCCGTGATGTACAGTCCTCCATTTTTAACCCACCCACTCACCGGCGTCAGTGAGTGCGAGATATAGGCTCACCCACTGTATAGTGATTGGGTGGGTTCAAAATGGCGGTCAATCCACAGACGCCATTTTGAACCCACCCACTCACCGGTGTCAGGCAGTGCAAGAATCCCACTGTGCTGTGTATGTACCCCTTGTCCCAAAGCATTAAATTTCTTATGATTTTTTCGATAAAACCCATTAGTGCATAATATTGCTGAAATAATGCCAACAGAAAACTCAGAGTCAATTTAAATATTTATTTGTATTGAGCAAATTACAAGAATTTCGAAGAGAAAAGAGCCGAAATAATGTCTGTCTGTCCTGGAAATCAGCTGATCAGCAATAAATCGACATCTCCGTGACCTTCAAGGAGATTTTGACATTAGGTTTTACCCGCTTTTATCACAAATCATTATAAAGAAATTGTCACACCCGGTGAACTCCTGAAACCCACATCCTACCTGAGAGTTTGGTAAGATATTCCATTCATTCGTTACCGTTCCCCGTGGAGTAGAATTTCATCCATCAGCTTTCACTGTCGTGGTGCCAAACACAAAAATTGACAAATTATACGGACTGCCACGATAAGCGTTCCGTACTGCACATGTCCGATAAAATCCCTCCAGTCGTTACAGAATGTTGATTCCACAAAACCTGTTCGGTGGCCTACATTATCGTTCAATCGCTGATCATAAAGGCTGCGTTCATTCTCACCAGAACTGTAGGCCTATACACTTCGAAATCTGTGAAAGAATATCAATTTTCACGTTTCCTGTCGGATATCACACAAATTGATGCGTCCGCTGGAACACAGCACACTCCCTCGATTTCAGTCTACGTGTGACATGCAGGCGATGCATGATGCAGATCACATTATTCATCTCAGCGGACACCGAAATGGAACAAAGTTCCGTTATACACTGCAACAGAGAATGTTCTCCCGCTCAGAAAACACAAAATGGCTACTGAACACCAAAATTTCCCCGGATAATAAAGTCGTTCAAACCACAGCGCCATCTATACACTTTGGTGCAAGGGAGACAACTCGGACTAGACCAATTCGAAGATCATGTCCGCTATATTTAGCCTGAATGGGTATAGGGGTGATCGGGTTTTTTTATGGCTTTTACTATGAGCTATGAGGTTGATCATGTAGAATACGATGGAAAAAAATTTGAAAGTACCGCGTAGGCTTGTATATAGATCCATATAGACCCATATACACTCATATACTGGGATATTAGTATGTATCAATCCATACGGGGTGGACATGTTGGAGCACTAGTGGCCCGATGGGGTAGAGTGAGGTCTTATTTTAAAGCTCTCGAGGAAATAAATAAATAAATAAATAAATAAATAAATAAATAAATAAAAAATCAAAAAAATCGGCGAGTAGTAGACGAAGGGAAAATTGGAAAGTATTGACCATGCCCCAGAATACTTCATATGCATATCACGGCCTTAAGGCCTATGTAAGATGTAATCTACATCACAGTTTAGTAGTATAAAAAGCGCAATTCACCTTGTCCCTTCCAAAGAAATAAAATCGGCTCTATTTTACAGGAGTATATACGCAGGTGACGTGGGTTGTCACGTCACTTCCGGGTTTTCACTAAACACTACCTCCAAACATACAAGAGTTGCAATGTTCAACCGCCGGGGTGTTTTCCCGCCCCAGCGCCCCGCAGCGCGCGCGCGCGTCATCCCGCGTCATCCCCGGGCAGTGCGCGCGCGCGCGCGGACGCGGGTCAAAAGGTCAAAGGGTCACCTCCAGGTCAGACGGTCCAATGTCCAATGAGACAATGTTGCGGTATCGCTATAGTCAGAGCTTGAGCACAAAAAAGGGGGATTCTAGATGAACCTGGGAAAGATGGGCAGTTCCATGTGGACCAATCAGCGGTCGAGAAAAAGAGCCAATCAGCGGTCGAGAAAAAGAACCAATCAGCGATCGAACAATCAGCCAATCGAATTGGGGTATTCACGGTGTGCTTTCGCTGACGTCCGCGCCTACATCTGGGTTCTTGTACAGCCGGGTAATGTTTTTCTGGACATGGATGGGTAACCTTTGGCTCCATTCTAGGCCACTGATTGGCTAATAGAACTTATAGTCATAATCTATACGTGTTGGACGAGTCTCTTCACTCACCGTATACACGTACCTCAATGAAATGCCCGCTCCAAACCTAGACCAAAAAACACGTACTTGGTCTGTAGGCTGATTTCATTGGCTCTCTATTTTTACTATAGTGCTCTTGCATTCTAACCTTGATGGGTTACCTAGCACTGATAGTCATAATCGATACGTGTTGGACGAGTCTCTTCACTCACCGTATACACGTACCTCAATGAAATGCCCGCTCCAAACCTAGACCAAAAACACGTACTTGGTCTGTGGGCTGATTTCATTGGCTCTCTATTTTTTACTATAGTGCTCTTGCATTCTAAACTTGATGGGTTACATTTTGGTCCCATCCTACACCACTGATTTCAGTTTGACTGAATCTCCGCATTGGGCATTAATGCATCAGGAATAAAACACACAAGACAGGGTTTTTGGTGAGATCTCATTTTTTTATTCATTGAACAACAACAACGTGAGAACAACCACGTGAAAACTGAAGCCCAGAACAAGGGGCTTGTCATTAACTGAAGCCCAGAACAAGGGGCTTGTCATTAACTGAAGCCCAGAACAAGGGGCTTGTCATTAACTGAAGCCCAGAACAGCGGGCGTATGCACATTGAAATAATTCAAGCCCAGAACGGGGCTTGTACATTGAAATGATGGGCGGCCCAGTCATAGACGAGTACATCGCGGTCCTCGGCCTGGGGGTACTCGTCAAACATCTGTACGATAGTAGATAAGGGTCTTCCCGGCATCGATGGTACAGGTAAAACAAGCAATATTGTCCGCACACGCCACTGGTCAGGCTTTGCAACGTTTGACTGTTCCAACACCACGTCTCTGTGCCTTGATCCATGAAGTCTGTTAAATCGGGATGGAGGGTGGCAGGCCGTACGGGTCAAAGTATTCGCCCTGCTCTTCTGTCAAGTACACGGCCACCCAGTGTTCACCGGGTCGATCCATCGGGGCCGTGTTGAGAACGTAAGCAGCCGGATACATACGGTCTAATGGAAACACATCTCGGGCGAACACCCCTTGAAAGACCCTACGTGTCTCTGGGTCATTCTCCAGCACGGTGGTTATCTGGTCTGTATCCATGTTGGGTGGAGAAGTCACACAGGACGTTGCGCGCCTTGTCCACTTGAATGATGTTGTCAAACTCGGCGTAGCAGATCACATTGACGGTGGTCGCCAGGGCTCGTGCAAAGTGGATTTCCAACCGTAAGTTGCCTTGCTTGGCCAGGGCCAGCTGATGGTCGTTCTCTAAGGTGGGGTCAGATCGAAACAGAACAACGTGTATCCGTTCGCGTAGTCCTCCCGACTGATCATATTCCCTTCGTCCTGGTTGATTTGACCGGTGGCTGTAAACAGGCTCTGATAGGCTCGAATAAAATTCCTCCGCCCAAAGTTCGGGGTTAAGGCCGTGGCTGGCACCTGTTGTCCATCCACATGCAGGGCCACAAAATTGATGCCGAAATGTTTAAAGTCAAACGGGTTCTCTGGGTAAGCTCCGCTGAAACTGGTATTTTCCACACAGGCCAGGATCAATCGCTTGAGTAGTTCCCCCAGGAACAGGTTTTCTTTGTTGGCGCTCATATTTCCAGCAGACACAGAGAACACTTTGGTTTGCACACGTCGGATAGGGTACTGGGCTGGTTTTGTTTCCAAGGCTTTCATGTGTCCCAATTGAGCGGCTGGATTCGGTTTCACTTTTCGGACATACAGGACTGCGTCTTGGATGACAATCTTATAGTCCGCTACATGCCCCTCTACGTTAGTGGCCATCAAGGTGAAGGTCGGAGGCGCCCGTATCAGTCGGATTTTGATGGGGATCTTGTTCAAGAGGTACCGGTCTTGCATGAACATGTCTGCATGCAGTCGACCCATCATATCCACCGAGGCACTGTTCGCAGTGAAAGCCTTCCGTTTGTCATATCCCCATTGTCCGCCGTGTCCATGTGCTCGGCCGTGTCCCTGTAGAATAAAGCGGTTGTCAGCTGAGATTTTTTAGCCTCTCGGCCATACGACAACAGTGTCTCGATGTAGGCTCGATAGGGGTACGTGTTGGTGGAGTCACTGATGAGTTTGTCGCTGAGAAAAATATCCACCTGCTGAAACATCGAGTGCAACCAGAGATTCGTCGGGCCCACCGTTGCTTGGTCAGCGAGTCTCGTGCCAGCTCCATTGACCACCTTGGCTTTCACATACAAGTAGGTATGGGCTAAATCCACATAGGCCGTATCCGCATTACTGATGGTGAACTCGATGGACCCGGTTTCGTTGATGCTGGAGAGCGGGAGATGCTCCACCCATAATCCTTGTTCGACACTGGTTTGTGTGGGCGGCACGGTCCACAAATCAAATTCACTGTTGGTGGGGGGCAGGACTCGGCGTGGATTAAGGCCATGTTTTAAGAAAAGATATCCCGGGTCTTCTTGGATGTGCGTCATCGCTGGGTCGGTCGTCGACTGGTGCGTGATCTCGGTGGGGCAGCTCTTTTATTCCCTACGGTGCGTTGTGCTTTGGCCACCAAGACGCCTCCCGCTTCTTTGGCCCGTCGTTTCAAGGCTTGTCGGGGTGCCGTACCCCCCCAAACATCACCGGCCACTTGCAGTCCACTGCGTACCGCTTGTTTGCCGATTGCTTTCACCCCACGCGTCACCAAGGGCAGGAACGTTTTCACAATGCTGCCGAGTATGTTCCCCAGTCCATGTCCTCGTTGCATGCGTGCACCGCTAAAGACGGGAAAGCCACCCCCGGCCTGTTGGGCATAATAGTCGGCATAGCTGCGTGCATCGCACTCGTAAGGTACTTTCATTATGCAAAGTGGGGAGCACGTGCTTGTCGAAAATGAAGTGTCAGCACCACTTTTTCTCGTTCGAATGCCACCGCTCGTCCCGTGTCATCTCTTATATCCACCGTGATCGTGTTGATGTCGGTATGTCGTACGGGCAGGTACATGATATGGTTGAAACTGTGGGTGACTTGATCGCCATACGTCTTTTTAATGGGGACCACCCGTAACAGAGGGGTGTTGATATCGCCCACGATGTGGTTGTCCACCACGTCCGAGTAGACGTAGAGTCCGTACATACCCGACTTCATATCCATCGGCATCTCGCCATGGTGTTGGTTGGGACCAGCGAACGTCTAGATCGAAACCAAGCATTTGCTGTAGTGTAGGACTGAGTTTCACATTCACGGTATCGGTGACGGTAAGCTGTGCCTTGTCGTTGTGTACGTTGACATCGAAGAACACGTTTCTCTTGAAGCGCAAGGCTATCAGGCGTGTTGCACTATCCGTCACCCCCGTAGCGCCTTATCATGCATCAGTCTTGACAGCCCACCCATGAACTCTTTGGGGGTATCGTATTGGCCTTCGGGCAGGGTGAGCCGGGTGTTTTTGCCTTCGTAGGTGACCTCGTACCACACTTCATTGGCTCGCACGTTGTACCACGCGTAAGGGTATTGGACATCCACGAGGGCACATTCCCACCGGCCAGGTAAATGTAACGGTTGCGGTAACTGGGTGACGTACTTGGCCACGGTGTTGTCAGGAAACATATCCAGCGAACTGTTACTGGGTAGGGTCAGGTAAAACATGGCGACTGAGCTGTCCTGCTGCTGCTGTTGGTTTTAATAGGTCTTCCAGGCCTTGGGCGGTTGTGGCCGGCGTCGTGTTCGTCGCGTTGACTTGCTACGTGTCACGGCTCTGGAGATGTGGGGTGTCTTGATCAAGGGTGTTTTTTTATAGGCGCGAAAAGAAAGTGCCCGTTGTGGTGGTGTTTTGGGGGTGACTCCGGTTCCCATTCGGCTTCCCAAGAAGGTAGTGGGCCACTCGGTGATTGCTGAGTTTGCTGCATAAAGTCCCAGCGGTGGGGGTTCCCCACCAATTCCTGTGGTACATGCATGTCTTTCAAGCCTTGAGCGAAGACCTCCCATCCTCGAGGATCGGTGTGCGATCTGCGTTGACGCATCAGATCATTCACTAAATCCGTCATGTGGGTGCCAGGGACCACCTGATTCTGTACCAGGAGTTCGCCTTTATCATTCCAAGTCATGTTAGGATTCTGTTTCATCCGTTGTAATACCAGGCCAGCTTGTTTCTTGAACGATGCAGGTACACTCTTCAGCACTTCGTCTTCCACCCACTGTGGGGCTGTGGAGGCTACCTGACCCGGCTGTTGGAGCGGTGCTGAGGTCAGCGGTCTGTCACGTGGTGGTGGTGGTGGTGGTGGTGGTGGTGGTGGTGGT